>WUAP02137272.1:0-12830 GCA_015163945.2 Stichodactyla helianthus
TAAGCGTTAATGAACGTTCGTTCGCGCTAAAGACAATGCAGTTTCGCTTGATTGAAAGTTCCTTCGCGGTTAATGAATAGCAAAAGGTGTACTAAGGTAACAGGGTTTACTAAAACGTTTTTGGTGTGTAAATTATAGACCCAAAGTTTAATTGATATACTGAAGAATAGTGTTGTTACAGTCTACAGTCAAAGTAAGAAAACCGTGAACAACTAAAATATGTCTGGAATGTTAAGCATCGTGTTCTGACCAATCACATGCAAGAATTAATTAGAAATGAATTCATTCTCGCCTGTGATTGGTCAGAAAATGACACTTAACATTCCAAAAAATATTTTAGGTGTTCACGGTTTTCTTACTTTGATTGTAAATCGCAAAAAATAAGGAATTAAACATGGCTAAAACTCACAGGTGAAGAAGGAGTCCGCCGAAGGAGAGCCAGCCTGGCAGGGGGCTGGCGAGAACCTTGGAACACAGATCTGGAGGATTGTCAAGTTCAAGGTAAGAACTTAGACAATTTTTTGAACAATAAAAACATATCCTTAAAATATTTAATTCCTAGAGTGATGGCACTTAAATTTTGAAATAGTTCTTAAAAGATTTAAGTACGTAGGCATCTCTAGATCTCTAAAAGAATAAAGCTTCATCTTAATCTAGTTATTGCGAATCTTTGTAACGTACTTTAAACGCCCTGATGATGGCTAACATGGGCGAAAGCTCGGTATTAATACTAAAAAAGATTTGCGTAGATGAAGCTTTATTCCTTTAGAGATTTAAAATAATTATTAGTCTATTAGAGATTAGTAGACACTAATTCCATTGTTTTCTTTTGTGTCTATTTGTCTATTAGACTTTAACTATAGACCTCCTCGGCTTGGGCGTAATGTTATCCCATTTCAGACCACGTGTCATCCTGTTGGGAATACGATTCTTTGTTTAAGGTTCATCCTTATTAACGTGTCTTCTCAAGCGCTACCGAAAAACAAAGAAACAATACCCAAGGGAATGACACGTGATCTTAAATGGGTAAACATTACGCCCAAGCTGAGGAGGTCTATTAGTTTCTGTTTCACGGGTTAGTTGTGCCACTCTAAAAGTTTGTAATCTCTTCTGTTTCCAGGTAACCAAATGGCCAAAAGAAGATTATGGAAAGTTCTACAACGGTGACTCGTACATCGTTCTCCACACGTACAAGGAGAATCCCGACAGTGAGGTAGATACAGGATTGTTTCGTAGTGTTTGATTTCGTTTTGGCTCATTTGCCTCAAATCTAAAGGGACACTTTCCATGAACACGGTAGTTTCCATGTGCAGTGAAGGATAACAAACTATTGTATTTATCCGGCAAAGTGCCCCTCAGAGTCAAGAATAAGAAAACAGTTAATAGTCTTGTTTCGACTGAGTTATACAGGTTTAACCTCGTTTTTGTGTAGAGTATTCACGCGTTTTAGTGAAGGTCCGTGGAATTTCAAAGTGTTTGTCGGGCATTTTTCGATCTATCTTTGTTATTTATGACTATTTTGACACTGAAATGAGAAGGTCCTGTTTGCGAAGCCGAGTAAGAACCCTGGGGGGGGGGGGGGGGGGGGGGGGGCCCCCCCCCCCCAAAGGTGGGGGGGGCTCGTCGGAAAGAAATACTACAGAGATCCGTGGCTAAAGGTTGGACAGTTGCTAGGAATGTCAGTGGACCAAGCGAAGAGACTGATGCAGTCCAAAACCGAGTTCAACAGGGTGATCCATCAACGGTTCATTCTGACTCTCAGTTGAGAAACCAAGGCAGTATTATCTAGAGAAACATATTGTACTGTACTATTCCTGTTTATGGGGCTTAGTCCATTAACATCGCGTATTTGTTTTAGCTAGAATGAGTTCCTCGATTTCCCTTGGTCTGTTTTTTTCACACCATGTTTTGATAAATTTTGCCTAGGGAAGGCTAGCACCGAGTCGCAGTCACGTCACCTCAGGGGAGGGAGCTGGGAAGGAAAGGACCTATCGCTCGTTTCAGAGTCTCTTTCAAAGCCTAGGCCCTTACTATTTGTTTTCAAAATAATTTCTCGCGTGTTATTAGATGGGGGTCCTGAAGGGGGGTCCTAATCCCATTTCCCAGCCCAAAATTTTGCAAAATCCCAGTCCTATTTATGAGAAATCTCAGTCCAAGCTATAGAGTTAGTTAGAGAATTCTCTACTTGCGCATACCCATAATGCCTTCTGTTTTTGGGGGGTAGTTATTGTAATCCAAATTTGTTTGATTTGAATGATAATTTGTTTGATTTGAATGACAATAACTACCCCCAAAAAACAGAAGGCATTATGGGGTATGCGCAAGCAAAGAATTAGAAAAATCCCAATCCCAGTAATGGCTAAATCCTAGTCCCAGTGCATCAAACCCCATTTTCCCAGCCCAAAAAAGGCCAATCCCAGCTCCCATTTTACCCCTTCAGGACCCTCTTAGATAGTTTACAGATAAAATCTCACTCTATTTGATAGTTTTGGACTTCCTAGAACTCAAAATATGTTGGATTAAATTTTTTATAGTTGTTAATAGTTTTCAGCTACAAACAAACAAACAAACAAACAAACAAACAGCTGGAGCCCGCTGGGCGATAGGGAGAGAATACTTGTAGTTTGTTTTAGCTGACCACTGTTGCTAAATGATGAGTTTCAGTTTACTAGAGTGGTTTTCATAAACCCGTAAAATAAAAACTAATAGTTAAAGTGTAATAGTCAATAGACACAAAAGAAAACAACAGAATTAGGGTCTACTAATATGTATTACTTTAATATCTATTTCCCCGGTTTATGAAAACCACTCTAGCTGTTGTTTTATTATTGATTTCATATTTCAATCCTCAAGGAACTGTCTTATCACATACACTTTTGGATCGGTAAAGAGTCCACCCAAGACGAGTACGGCACAGCAGCCTACAAAACAGTAGAATTGGACCATTTCGTAAGCATACCACAAGCGAACCAATTAGTTCTACATAAGCCCGGGGGGAGGGGGAGGGGGCCATCGAGTGGTCAAGTATATGGGGTGATTTTGTATTTTTTCGATAACTTCTGTAAAAAAGTCCCTACCTTGGGGAAAGAAAACTGAGTCAAATTTGGCCAAATTTTCACACCTGGACAGCCACCCATTCCGAAAACAAAAGTAAAAATATGATAAAATGCCGTTACCTGAGGCAAACCAGGAGATAAAATGCCCCAGGGTGGGGACACCAAGAGTGATTAAAAACCCCACAATATGTCCGAAACCCCCTCCCCCCTCTCAGGCTTATCATTGATACACGCTTAATGCACAATGGTAATTTCAAATGCGCCTGCAGAAGTAATCGTAAATGATCGGTGGTTTCTAGGGCGGCGGTTGTATTGTTAACATGATATTCAAATTTCTCACGTCAAGTAAAAGTAATAAACATTCTACGAACCAGGAAACTATTGCACCTAGAATATCAAGAACAAGGACTTGCTCTCGGCGCAAACCCACCAGCCATGGGCGACCGCTATAGTCCTTTCCCAAGATGTAGTTGCAATTGAGTTAGTCCAGTGCTAGCCAAAGCTGTGATTTCAGTACATGTTCAGTACGTCCCATCGTATACTAAGCTATGTACTAATCTAATACAATGGACTTCGGGACGATTAAACAATAAAGCAAAGAAGAGTTGCTAGTTAAACAATATATAATTTACACAATAACACCACGAAGAAACTGCTAGGGTAATGAAATCGCGGAGGCTTTTTGAGGACTATATTAGCTCAAAGCTCAGTGCAGAACAATATCTTCTGAGTTATCGATTACTGATTTTGAGTACTAACCAGCCCTTTGTATTCTTTTCCATTTTCAGTTGAACGACAAGCCAGCCCAGCATCGTGAAGTTCAAGGTCACGAGTCTGATTTATTCAAGAGCTACTTTGACACTTTCGTCGTCATGAAGGGAGGGTAAGTGCGTGACAGGTCAGTCAATTGCGCGACATTTGACCTTTGACTTATTGAAGAACTACTTTGACAATTTCGTCATCAAGAAGTGATTATCAACCTTAGTGCGTGACAGGGTAGCCACCATCGTGACGCTTTGACTATCCTTTATTAATGAAGGGGTGAGTGAGTGAGTACGTGACAGTGTGACACTTGCGTGACCATCCAGCAAAACCTGCGTTAAAACAATGACAACGTATTGTATTTCCGCAGAGCTGACAGTGGATTCAGGAAAGTCACGCCCGAACAGTACAAACCTCGTATGCTTATTTTCACCATGAATGCAGTAAGTGTTTCTAAATTGAAAGAAATACTATGAATTATCATATGACCCATACGGTCCGGCGTGCGCGCTCCTATGAAAACTATTGGCAAAAATCACGTGATGGGGCCGTACGTGATGAAGTAAGCTGGTCCGTATTTTCCCGTACGGAAACCCTCGCGCGCGCTTGACTTGAGCCAAGTTGCTTACTTGTGTCTAAAATTAGATATGAAAAGGCCAGAAAAGGGTCACATGATAAAATGCTGCCAAAATGCTGTCTGCGCATGCTCGTTGCCTCTATGCAAATTAGCTAAAAATGTCTTCGTACTATTGTAAAAATATGGAAACTTTACTTTTACACTTGCTTTACAAATGGACTTCACAAAATGCCAAAACTTAAGGTCAGTTCTTAAAACTTAAGGCTAATTCTTACATATGTTCTTCATTTATATGATATCTTGGTCCCACAAAAGTATACCACAGAAAAGTCAATTGTATACTCGGAGAAAACGAATAGTTCTTTTCACACTTAAACTCTCTTGAATTCTTGGAAACGTTGGCAAAATGCACGCATGCACAAAATTTTTTCTCTAGTGTCGGCAGATTGAGCAATTAATAATAGAGAGCTTAAGCACCAGGCGTTTTTGTGTCACGGACGGCAAACGGAAGTGAATTTACAGGATTCCTGACGTCATGACGTCCGTAACGCCAGGTCACTGACCTGAAAACCATAGGTTTCCCGTCCGTGTTGAAAGGGTAAAACGTGAAAGATGTAAGTCGCTGTTTCCTTTCCTTTTCTTCTCTGTATTCCTAATTTTTCTGTTGTGTATAATTTTACACAAAGAGTATCGTTTTATACTTGATAACTTTTCATTTTAGATCGTCAAAATAGCGGGAAAATGTCTTTTGTAAATTGTAAACAAACAGAACTAACAGGCGTCACACGTCCGTGCTGCGCGCACGCGTCGGCTTAAACCACAAAATTCGCGCCAAAAACGGCGTTCTCGATCCATTCTTCCTCAGTATTCTGACGTCCGTCTTGACAAAAACACCTGGTGCTTAAGCCCTCTAATAATCATCAATCACTTATAATAGTTGAATAGCACTGCATCTGATTGTCCACCCACGCGCCATAATAAATGAAAGCCCTCTATATTTCTAATTTTGAGTAACTTTTATTTTCAGAAAAAAATCCATCTGAAGGAAAAAAAGCTAAAGAGAGAGAACTTGTCGAACGACCTCATAGTTTTCATCGATCTAGGCTTAACCATTTACCAGGTAAACTACTACTGTTAACCTGACCTGATTCAAGTTAGAGTAGCAAAATCGATTCCAGAAGTTAGGAGAGGGGTGGAAAATAGGGGAGTCTTATAGAGAAGAACTAGCAGCTATTCTCACTAGCAAAATGTCCACGATTTAGGCTCATATTCCTAGGATAGTTATTTTATAGTCTGCTAACTCTCGGGGTGCGTGCCTCTTGATCCAATGGGGCCATAAAAAGATATAAAACCAGCCTCTGGCCTCTTTTCGCGAAGTTAAGCTGCCTTTGGATTGAACTCGCGATCCTTCCTCCTCCCCTTCGGTGACTTTTATGTCTCATGCTTTCACTGCTCATTGCCTCCGGAAATCGTGTTCCCCATATCTTAACTACCTATCCTAGACAATGAGTGGTCGGTTTTCCAGTGAGAATGGATTACAATTTTAACTTGTAGAAGGCACGACGAGCACTCGCTCCAACCCACTATTACTGAGCCTGCCGTCTATTGACTATGAGATTATTTTTTCCTTATTTGTCGACAGTGGAACGGAAAAGAAGTAAAACATCGCGATAAATTTAATGCCCGTAGAATTGTTGAGGATCTCAAGGTAGGAATGCATGTGCTGGGATGTAGTTTGTCATGTGATAGTATGGTGTCATGTGATGTAACAGGCATCGCGTGATCTGGAGATACGCAATAGGACATAACGAGCTATGATAAAACAAAACAAAGAGCAAATTTCATATGAATGTGAAACATCACGTGGTAAAATACGAAATTGACGACATCCATTGAGCCAATCACAGCGCGCGAAATCACTGTTCATCATCATGGGATCCCTTGGGGTTTTGGGGGGAGGGAGACTGCCTTCCCCAGTCTCCCTCCCCGAAAACCCCCCAGGGATCCCAACAAAGGCCCGCAACGCAGGCTAAGTCATTCCCAAACTGCTGTATGCTTGATGTGACATTTTGAGACTGTGTATATCGTATGTTCTTCCTGGGTTGATTCCATGTACTGAAATATATATTCATTTATTCATCCTTTTGGTTCGTTTGTTGGTTTTCAAATTTAGTTAATTTATTTATTCATTCATCCTTCCCTTCCACCCTCCCTTTCTATATTCCTCTTTCCCACTTAACTCGGCTTTCACTTTCTCGTAGTCCGAGCGAAACGGAAAAGCAAAAATCGAAGTTTGTGGTAAGTTCACTCCACACATTTAGGCTTTCGGCGGCGAATGACCTTTGAAATGCGCCATTACTTAAGTACTGCTTCTTTCAAGATTTCCATCCCTTAAATTCAGGGGGAAGTAGGGGTGCTTTCCATTTAAACCAATCCATCTGGTTGGAAATTCGTTTCCTAAAAAACAACGATAAATGGTACGCGTGTCTTCCAGCTAAAAAGAGCGGGAAAACACGTATGGTACACGCGTCTACTGGAAGAACCAAAAAGAGCGGGAAAACACATATGGTACACGCGTCTACTGGAAGAACCAAAAAGAGCGGGAAAAAATGGATTACCTTGATCGGGAGACCGAGTTTTCCGGAACTTTCCGATCGCAATGACACAACCAGAATTTCCGGTTTTTCCAGGTAAATGGAAAGCACCTTAGGTTTCCACTCACCTCAGCAAAAATCACTCCTTTATCTGGTGACGTCAAAGGGACCCGGGGAACACCTCTAAATACTCCTCTGATTTCTTAGGCTGAGTCGTGGATTCCTCATTATAATGACAATTGTTTTTTGGATTCGATTCCTAGACGATCAAGATGTCAACGATTTAAGTTCAAAACTGCAATCAATCATTCCAGAAGGAAATCCGAAGAAGGAGAAGGTAATAGACACTGCTAGCATCATCAGAAAAGAAAGAGTAGCGTAGTGGTGAGAGCGCTCTGGTTTTCCTCTCTCTCTGTACAAATCAACTTCTAAATTCCAATTGGAAATCAGTGGATAAAGAGCCACTACTATTGTTATGGAAATGTCACTGCAAAATTCCACAATGATGATGATGATGATGATGATGATCAACCTTAGTATCAACCTTATCAATATGCCAGCGATGATGTCACGTGATAACGCTGGTTGAAGGTGATATTAAACGAGACGATTCACAACGACGATTTTTCGCGCAACAATGTTGCAAGTGATGTTGCAAGTTTTTGGAAGCGATTCAAAAACTCACAACATGTTGCGTGGAAAATTGTCTCGCATGCCATGTTAGAAGAGAATAATTTTTCTCGCGCAACATTCACGCAACATTATAATTGTTGCGCAAAAACTCGTTGTTGCGAATCGCTCCTGTAACACCACCTTATTAAGGCCAGCTAAAAAAGTCTCAGCCCTTTTCTCTATCTTCCAAAAAGGATTTTTTGCCTTATTGCCCTATTAAAGGCTTTTCTTTTCTATCTTTTTAGAAAAAGAAAGAACCAACTGAGAAAATCTTATTCAGGTACAAACAGCATACCACAGATTTTGTATGAGGGTGAAGAAAACAATCCACTGAGCATGCGCGAACTAAACTTCCTTTGGGTAACATTTGTGTCGCGTTTCCTTTGCTGTGATTGGGTGATTTGTGATGCCACCCTTCACGTGATTGTGCCTTGTGCTTTGATTTGCCATATTCATACAAAATCTCATGTGTAGGTTACAATAGCTGTGGGTTCAGAAGGGATAAAATACTAGAATGGAAAAAAATGTTTTAATAAGGAAAAACAAGTTTGGGACTTGGAAGCTGGAAAGTGGGGTTTGTAAAAAAATGTGACTAGGAAAATCGGATTTAAGCCGCTGGAAACGGAAAAATGTTTTAAAAGGCTATAAAATGTCGAGTCAGGGTTGAACTAATTTTATTAGTTAGGGATATTTTGGACACTGGGGAGTGGAATTTGTGAATATTAATGGACTTTTTGCAGATATTGCGTGACATTTAAAAGCTGTTGCCCTACACCATACATTCTTTGTAAAAATACATGACTTTGATCGTCGATAATTTCTTCCGTATTTACTGGATTGTCCTCAAAATTTCCAAATTTACTAACTTTTGGGTGTTCTTTTTAAATATAATATTTTTAAGAACAGGGAGGCAATATTTTAAATGTCACGCAATATCTGCAAAAAGCCCATTGGGCTGCGAAATTGGATTGTCAACCGCTTTCAAGAACATAGCTCCCATGTGCTATAATTCTCCAACATAACATGGAACTTCCTGGGAAATTCTTATCACAAGCTATCAAAATCTCGAAGAAGGGTATTAAAAAACAATTCTAAGGAATCGCGTTTCGTTTTTTTTTAATTGAACCCTGAAGTCATTGTCGGCGCCCGATCAAGTGAAGTCACATTTCTCTTGTCCCAAAAGTGATGTCATGGTTGAGTCCTTGAATGACGTAACGTATTGGTGATGTATTTTTTTCAACAGGTTGTCTGACGATAGTGGTAGGATTACGTTTGATGAAGTTGCACGTGGAGCAGACGTGAAAAAAAAGGCACTGAACACCAAAGATGGTAAATACAACCAAAAAATATGGGTTTCAGGGAGTTGTCAGAAAGTAAAGTGGACAGGCCAGAAAAAGTTACTACATATGTCCATCCGCAAGCCACAATATCACGCATTTTGCCTTGGAATCGTATGAAAAACTCAATTGGAGCATTGCATGTTAACGGTGGTGGATGGGATTTGTTTTATGCATATTGAAAGATGCTTTAACATTCTAAATCTCCTGAAAATTATAGGTTGGACGGGTGGACGGGGGCGGGAGGATCGGGCAGACCCAGTGGGGATGGTTCTTTCCCAGGATATAGTCGAGTGAGTCCTGTACTTGCCAAAGCCTCAATTTCAGTACGTACCATCGTGCACTGACCTATATACTAATCTGATACAATGGACATCGGGATGATTACACAATAAAGCAAAGAAGAGTTGCTGATTAAACAATATCTAATTTACACAATAACACGACGAAGAAACTGCTACGGTTATGAAATCGAGGCTTTGACAAGTACAGGACTCACTCAACCATATCTTGGGAAAGGATTATTGACATTTTTGGAGTTGGAAAAGTCAATTTCCCTACCTCCGGAACTCTAACAAATGTCCAATTTCCCCTCCCTTCCAGGCTCTCTTGTTCTTTCAAGTGTCAAATTCCCCTCCTCTAGGGGAACATGCATTTGTCAAATGCCCGACCCAAGGAGCAAGATCCTATGTCGATTCCCCTGGATTGCCCCACCTCCCCTAACCTAGGACTAATCAATGATAGGTGCACAACCTTTGTCTTTTTAGTTTTCATCCTTGAGACTGAAGGCCACTGTTTTGTTTGGTGCGGAGCCAAAGCGAGTATTAACGAAAGAAGCAGGAGCATGGAATTCGCTCACGTGAGTGTAACGCAATATCCTTAATGCAAAGCTGTACAATACACCAAAAGTACATATAGATTCATAAACCTCGTTAAATTCACCTTTCCGCCAGGTCGTTCCCAAAATCAATCCCAGAATCCAATGCAACTTGGCGGCACTTTTTGATTCAGCCCCACGATTCTGTGCGGCACGAGTTTGTTTCCAGTCCTTCGTTGAATTTCGCAAAGTTGAATAATGGAGTAGTTTTTGTACGGTACTGACTTACGGTGTTGTGGAATGTTGTGGGAAACGTACGGTACTAACTTACAGCACGTACACGGTACGGTATGCAGTAACACTGAAATGGCTTCCATAAGCACGGTAATATACGTGTGTAAAATTATGATTAGGAGAGAGTGACTTACGTATGCAGCGCTTACACGGTAGGGTATGCCGTAACACTGAAATGGCTTCCCATTCAGCTATAGTTTGAGTGTGACACCGAATGATATGGCGACCAATTTGAATAGCTATTGTTCTGGAGACTAGCCTCTCATACACGTGAAAACGCTTTTGTGTCTCCACTTGAAACTAGCTGGCTAGTCAGTCCAGAACAATAACAATTGAACGCCATATTTGCATTCGGTGTATATGAATTTTCAGAGTCTTTCTCTGTCGTCTTCAATTTTATAGAAATACATGATGAAGAGTAAACAGCCATATGCTGCCATCTCGTGCGTCAAAGAGGGCAATGAAACAAATTGTTTTAACAACGCATTCTAGTGAAGGTTTGTACATCACTCTGTTGCAGAAACAATAGTTTTTATTTCGCGGGCCTCAGGCCGAAATTCGGTTTGCCAACCCATAATATTTGCTGTGCCCGTCAATTAGCTGTCACTATATTTCCTCACATCAAATCGTATTTGTCGAACAACATACTTTAGTAGGCGGGAGGAGCTTTGAAGTTTGATGTTGCAATAGAACGTCCCCACTGCATGTTCACGGGTAAACCGCGCACAGATAGCCAGCGTTGCATCCGAACAAACTGTTTGTTCAACGATCAGGCTACGCACAGAGGACTTTATACTTTTTCAGCAGGCTACTACGAATTCTCGCATATGCTCTGTTCTTGTGTGATCCCATACGACCACAACGGGCCGAAATGTCACTGCTTTGAAGCAAATATAGGCTTGTTGGGTTTCCTCCTTCGTTTCTCGAAAACGCTCGAAAAGATACATAAATATGCATAAGCCTTCAACAAAGAATTCATTAATTTATTTGTTTATTGCTTATTCTTGTTTATTTATTTATTTGTTTGTTTGTTTATTTATTTATTTGTTTGTTTGTTTGTTTATTTGTTTATTTGTTATTTTAGGTAGTAAACAAAGAACCAAAGAAGATTGCGCAAAACCGGACACATTAACACAAAATTTGAGCACATTTCACGTTTTCACGTCCCATATATTTAACTCCATGGATTGCTTCCATGGCTATTTCTGAGATAGCGAAAACATGGCGCACTGTGGTCTAGCTTCCTTACAAACGACACCATATAAGGCATGATGAACAATAGATGTTTGTACCGAAGCTAGATCACATTGCATCATGTTTGTCTATCTCAGAAAGGTCTATGGAAAATTTGTTTTTTAACATTTTTGCAATGGTTACTTGTCAAGTTTTTTGTCAAATCATTAATCTGGATTCGGAATGCACATTCCTGGAGTTACCCATAATTCTCCTTGATTTCGCGCGTGCAAGCGAGGTCAGAGTCTGGTTAGGCACTAAGTATTTGAAGGAGACTTCGAAAATTAAACTGAAACTAGCCAGCGTTTTGTGTGTGTGTGGTGTGTGTGTGTGTTTGTTTTGTTTTGTTTTGTTTTGTTTTTTTCATTTGTTGATTCAAATGCGAAAGAAGGTTGCAAATGGTTTTACCAAATATAATATCTGAATAATTGAAAAAATATAAGATCAGATTAATTTCAATGATTTGTTCCTCTGACCTCGCTGGCTCGCGCGCAAATCCTCAGTAAATAATTATGGGAAACTGGGGAAAAAAGCAATGATTTACGAAAAGGAATAAAAACGTTTGATCAAATGCTCGCTAGAAGTCATCCAGCTGGGTTCAAAACCAAAATAAATGTGCAAATTTCAAATCATCTTTCTTTAGGGTGCGCGCGGGGTGGGGCAGCCATGTAGGGTTTTGATTGGCTGGGATGGACGTTAAGGTAAAGTGACGTTTTTTTAAGTTTGCACCAGCAAGGTGTTCTATTGAAAGTACACTATAAATCAATAACTATTAACTTTGACTAAATCTGCTAAAGGAACGTGCTAACTATCATAGGACGTTTCTACTAGTTTATGATTTATTTTATTCTTTGAAATTATTTATAGTTAGTTATATTCATTAAACTCATAAAAATTTTTCATTTGTACGTATTCATGAGTGATTTGTTCATATCACTTTATAGACGCCATGTTGGATGGCAATGAAGAATGCACGTTTGGTCTAGGTTTCTTCGTCGTTATATCTTCCAACATAGCAGAAGTCTTTATTGTTGTTTTTAAGGCTGGTTCTCATACGATTGCTGTCGCTCGCCAGGTCGTTAATCAAATCATTGAACCCTATGATCGCTCTGGGGTGGATCTAGGATTTGGGGCAGGGCGGTCACACAAGAAAAAAAATTAAAATTCAATTTAAAAAGCTGAAAGCGCAAAAATTTGAAAAAGATTATTTAAGTTGGGAGGGGGGTTACGTTAGGTAGTAGGATCCACGGGTATCCAATGACAATCCCTTAAATCCGCCCCTGACTTTAATCTGTCCTTTTGCAGTATTAAGCATATTGTTCCAAGGTAAGACAATCGCTCACGATCGCTGGTCAAAATTTACACGATCCGGCGATCGACAGAGATATCACCATATACCAACCATTTTTACAACATAGCCAGAAATATGGAACCGGAAGAGGCGGAGCTTATTTTCAACCACAGGGAGCCCACTGTTATAGTATAGAC
>WUAP02137283.1:0-12830 GCA_015163945.2 Stichodactyla helianthus
GTCTTCGGTCCAATTAGTTCGTTTTCCTTTCCGAGACATGGTGTTTTAAAATAGAATATTGTTTAAATATTGTACTAAAGGTAAAAACCATTTGCTGTCACACCATCAGGACAAGACCAGTGCTCCATCCAACCTTCTAGACCTTCTTCCAGTTCGCCAGCTTAGCTTTTGACACATAAACTGTTGTTTATGTGTCTAAAATTGTGATTCAAGTCATGTAATAATTGCTAGCGTAAACAAGCCTTAACAAAAGTGTACTGTCAGTAGGCTTACCACAGTGTGTCCTGATGTCTTCATACCAAACAGCAGCACAGTAATCAGGGTGAATACCAACATCAAAGGTCCATACAGTTCACCTACAACTGTCTAAAACAAATAAATATTCAATTATTCCTGTTTGGCCTTAATTACAGTATCAGAAACTTTCAAGATGGTATGGTCAACTTAAAATATATATGCAGAGCAGTTTTTGTAGGTGAGGGAAAATTTATATAGCATTGATTTATAGTACACAGTAGTATAGCATATTGCCATGGTGTATCACTTTCCACTTCTAAAAGCATTGATTCCATCTCCTTGTATAAATTTATTGTAACTTTGTTTATTTACCTGTGGAGATGTTACTGAGGGAAATTGTGGTACAAGTGAATAGACAAGCCTGTGGAAGATAATTAAAACAGTACACAGTTAAGAAAGGTTTGAATCACGCATGGTGATCACAGGCACCAGATTTTGGATCACAACATAAATAAGAAGATGGATCAAGCCTTTAATGGCTTTAATAGATGTATACTCCTTAGACAGAATACACTATACAAGGAGGGAGTTGTATTAAGTTGTACAATGTACTTACAGAGGTTTCATAACAGGTATGGCATGATGTAAGATCTGACTTTAGTAATTTTGGTGGCATGGCAATGTATGAGGGACATTCTTTTCCCATATCACTGCTGTAACATTTTGGAGTATTCTTATAGATTCTGGCCTATCTTTACAAATGACTGGATGAAAGATTGGGGGGTTATAAAACTTACCTATTCCTGACATCTGCTGGCTCCACGTCAAAATATGGCCTTAAGATATCAATATTGGCATACAAATCAAAGGCCCTCTTGGCAGACTTGGTTCCTGCTTGCCATACCTAATGGTAAAGAAGAGAACAAGATATAAAATTAATCCCACAATCCAATGCAAGATGGTGGCACATTTTAGTCTTGTCCCAAATTCAGCCCCACAATTCTGTGTGGCACGAGTTCATTTTGTTGAATTTCAGAAATTCAAATTCCCTAACTAAGAAAACTTTGTAGATTTCCCTGTATTTTCAAGTTCAGTGGTAACCCTGAATATACTGTGCACATTATAACACAATTAGATCTTAATTCCCAAAAGCAATGCACTAACTTACATATCCACTAACTTCAGAAGCCATCCTTTCCTGTATTCTCTCCATAAACTCCTTTTCTGAAATTCCTTGCTTCTTTGGGCTGCCTTCAGCAGGGCTAAACCAAATACAATTACAGCCAATCATAAATTAAATTATTGGCGAATAAATGAAAAAACGAGTAAACAAGAAAGAAATATCAAGTGAAAAATGAAAGTATGAATAAATGACCATATTTAATATTGGAAGAAACAAGAATATTAATATAGACTTATGATTACCTTTCCAGTGATACAATGCCATTTCCTTCAGACTGGAAATCATCTGAGTCTCCGATATCAATCACCGTTGATGATGTATCCTATAGAGAAAATGCAATGATGAAAGCATATACAGTAGCACGTACAGTAAGCTTAACTATGAGTATTTGCTGGTTATATCATAAAAACAAATTATAACATTGCAACTGTGATAAGCTAAAAACATTGATATTAGAAAATTTCCTTTCCTAATTAAAATCCACATAATATTTCTACGCAGTGCGTCTAAAAGCAAATACTAATAACATAAACATAAGCTTGTGATAAAAGTGGAGAAATTGGAAAATTTGCTTCCTTAAGCTTACGTTCGCAAACAGAAAGACGAAATTCATTTGCAATATTATCTTATCAAAATAAGAGTACAGTGATAATAATTACAGTCCACATTATATAATAAATTGAAATTAGCGAATGAATGCAAAAAATAAAAGAAATAACGATATTCTAAAGACGTTTACGAAAAAAATACTAGACACCCAAAATGTAAACAAAATAGCTCAACAAAAAATAGAGCTTTGGGCTTAAACTTCAAAAGAGTAAGCTGAAAGAGAGAATATTATTATAGAAATGAGATGATATCGATACCTGGACTAAATACCAGCTTGAACGGCTTCCACTGGAGCTTGAACTGCCTCTATCTTCGTCTTTATCGCCCAGTGTCGCCATCTTGGATTTGTCTTGTTGTCCAAGGAGCGCGAGGAGTTATGGGTAATGGTGGGAATTAACCGATGACGTTGCGGTTAGTGGGTCAAGTCATAACTGGGGAAAGGCGTCTGTAGTCGACGAATATAAGGCAGAAAGTTTAGAGTTACTTAACAACAACAAAAAAATCATGATATATAAGGATTTTTTCCCCTGGTTGTGTCATTGAAGGATTGGCTAGAACACCCCATAGACGCATTTCAATGGCGTGATCTCTCAAATGCAGGAGCCGAGAAGTAGCTAGTAATCTCTCTTGATGAATCTCTTCATTGAAGTGCCTAGTTCTAGCACTTTCACAGTAATTGGGGTCACTATCATTCCCACACACTACCACTGCATTAACTGTTTTAACCATACAACTCTCAGCTCACACGTTTATTTACCTCAGGGTGTTAAGTGATAAACAGAGTGCATTGTGGTCTACCCTGCTAGCAGATAACATTACAAAAAATACAAAAACCAGTAACGCGAAAAGACAAAGCAAAAACAATTAAGGGACCTTTGCTAGTTTTGGTACAATTCATCATGTCTTGTGGTGGTGTTTGTACTGAAGCTAGACCACAGTGCATTTTGTCCACTATCTTAGAAGGGGCTTATGGGTGGTGAACGCTGCTAATGCGCTGCCTCTCAACACTGTTGGCTTGCACGGACCCCCGCCCCATAACACGTGAGTAGAGTTGTTTGTTGGGCCTCTTCCTTGCCACGAATGTTTTTCTAGCTCCGGGTTGTCCGGTTTTTCTCTCCGTAAAAGTCAACGCTTTTAAATTCGATCTCTATAGTGCCTTCGCTTTAATTTTTAAGCGATGTATAATGGAATGTCTACACGTTTGTCATTTTGGCTGGCCTAGTTATAGAACCATTTCAGTAACTGTGAAAATTTTTTTATTATTTTTTACTTCTATCATTGATATTTTGTAAAGATTGACAGATATAAATTAGGGCATGCATGGCAAGCACCATTATTAACCTTCCATGGTTTGCTACGGTATATATGCTTGTGTTTTTGTATTAGTTTTTGTTGTTTTCTACAAGTTGCAAAATCTGCATAGAAAACGCGAACAAATCATGTATAGCTAGATCACAACATTTTTTAAAAATTCAAATGATCTTATTTACAGACGCACATCTTCCATGTCTGACTTAATTTTCCTTCCTGAGTTGGCCAACATGAATTTACCTTTGATGTCTGAGTCGAGACAACGTGTGGATGAATGTACTCTTTTCCTTTAGAAACATTCACAACAGCTCTTACAGTCACTCTCTGTTTCGCCTCAACATACAAGGCATAAAACACGCCCTTAGTTTTCGCGCCATAAACTGGCTCACAGTTCGTACACTTGCCCGAGTCTTTAGAAAACTTGAACTTCAGGACTTCATCATCTGGAGCAAGAACGGTAGCAGTCTTGACTTTCGAGAATTCCAACCTTTCACACGATTGCGCCGTGTTGGAATTCTCAGACAAGATTTCATTAACATGTTCCATGACTTTAAGAGCTGCACTGTGGATAACCTTTGCATTGGCGTTGGTTTTTTGGACTGCTAGGCAAGGACACCATTGTTTTGGGATATTTAAGTCTTCACAGGTGCGTTTAGCTGAATCAGGGGTTGGCTCTAGTAAATTGAGGCCAATACCACCGGCACGGTGTGGAATAGTTGGTACAATTCTCCTCAGGGTCGAGTATAAATCATACGGAGTCACAAGCCCTTGGGAATTTTTTTTCAGAGTCGGAAGAGCATCCAGCAGAACCTTTGGGGCCTTTTTTGGTATGGTAATAGAGAGGTATGGATTGCGTTCCTCGAGTTTTCCTTGCAGAGTTTTCCTCAGTAGCTCACTTCTCGATCCGTGTTCACTAACGACTGTTAAAACTGTATGATCTAAATGTCCTTCTATCTTTAGCCAAGCTAAAAAGCGAGCAAAATCTTCATCCAAATAGCCCAAACCATTAGAATTCCACGATGAGAGCTCTGAAAACATCGCAATGGCCAGTTTTGGTAGCTTGGTGTAAATTGTCATAAAATCTCGTAAGTAACTGAGGGTTATGTTGTGGATAGCTTTGCGGCCTAGACAAAACGTGTTCTGCCCTCGACTGTACGTCCTGCAAGATGGCAATAGAAAAAAATTTAATTACTTTTTGATTTGTAAAGAGAAGTAGCGTGAGAGATCACTGTTTATCTAATGAAAATTAATTGTTCCACAAGGCACCGTTACGTTCACGGTACATCCATAACTTGGCTTTTCAAAGTCTACAAAAACTGTGCTAACCCAATCAGCTCTCCCATAAGTTTCATAAGTTTTTCATCTTCACACGAAATTTGCTAGCACAGTTATGTAAGAAAGTGATTGAAGAAAAGTAAAAGAGTAACTTACTGGTGTGCAGCAGACCAAAATGGAAGAGCAAAATGATCTGTAGGTGACTTCCTGAAGCTACACAGTGTATCACTATACTGTGCAGAACATGGCATGTCTTCTGAAAACAATGTGGCATATCCCTGCTCCTTGTGGAGAGTATGAATCCAGGGCAGGTCATCAAAGCTGTTATAACTTGCAATATCATTTGGTGCAACACCTGACATTATTGCAGCCAACTGAGATTTAGAACTGTCATCAAAAACACTGAACCCTTTGAAGAAGACAGTGCCCGAGAGTTTGTTCAAGTAAGCATAAGTTTTGGGCAATTTTCTTCTAAAATGAGCAAAGGACACAGAGTTAAGGATGACGATTAACATATTGGGTTTGAGATGACCATCTTTAGGCTCGTTTAGAGTAAATTTGGGAGATACTTGAAGGTGGTATTCAATGTGTTGATGGCTTGGCAAGGCATCAGCAAATTGGACATTAACTTGAATGAAATCATCTGACACATCTGTGTTGATATCAGTCTTTTTATCTTTACCTGAAGTAGTAAAAAGGTTCATTTATACAATAAAATGACTTCTGGAGGGAATATTGTTTATTAGCACCTGTGTAGTGTCATTTGTGGCCCAAGCACAGTGAGGGATCCAAATGACACTACAAGGGTGCAAGTAAACAATATTTCCAACAAAAGTCATCTTATTATCATTATTATCAATAAACAAGGGCAAACTCTAATTGGCTAAAATCCATTGGATGATGAACCAAAAACCAATCAGCAGTAGGGCTGATAATGCATCATCAGCCTGTTCAAGTCATTTGCGGCCCACTGAGTGCATGTTTTCAAGAGCGTGGTTTTCTGTTTGGCTGCATATATTGGTAATAATCAATAATATAGCAGCACTACAGAGATCATGGGTGGATGAAAGAAGTGTGGGAAAGTGAGAAGCATTTAAGAAGTTAAAGGTAACATCAATAAATGAAAAAAATGAATGGATGTATGGATTAATAGATTAAAGGGTGAATGGATGAATGAATGAATGGATGAATGGATGAATGGACGAATGGATGAATGAATGAATGGATCGATGAATTGATGGATGGATGAATGAATGAATGAATAAATGGAAGGATAGATAAATGGATGAATGGATAAAAGGATGAAAGGATGAATAAAGGAATGGATGAAGGAATGAATGTCTTGATATTGATAACAATAACAACTTTATTTATGAATGGATGAATGAACAGATGGAATGATTAAAGGGTGAGATTTACCTTTTTTGAAGTCCGAAGCCCACCCAAACCTCATCTTCCAATTTTTCTCACAATCATTATAAAAGACTAAAGGCACATCATTAGGTGGGACCAAGTCTAATGACTGAAAGTGAATACACATCTCACTTGACATGTGCTGGAGAAAACCATTCTCTAGCCCTTTGAACTTATTTGAATCATCACATCTATCTGTTATAGTCAAAGGTTTGTTGGTCTGTGCAATCTCAGCTTTCGGACCAACACAATAGCCAGATAGCTTGTGCCGAAGTGTGCCATCTTCTTCTAGCGTGAACTCCAAGCGATCCTCACCACATACATCATACAAGACTAATTGAACTCCTGGCCTGATGTCACCTCCAAGTGGATGGATACATTTTCCAAGAAAATGAGCTATGGAGTCTGAACCACCTAAAGAGTTATGAAAAGTGCAGATTCATTATGAAAAACACAATTTTTCAAAGTTCTTTTTACTAACTCTAAGAAGTGCCAATCATGGGCTTGCAAATTTTCAAGCTGTAACGGTGGGGTCTTGGCTATAAGCCACTAATAGACTGCTGCTAGATCAGTGGTATCAGAGATACCTCCTGATCAATAACAAAGAAAATCATGTTAGGCATACACTAATATATATTATAAAACCACTAACTTTTTATTTATACCTACCAGGGGTTAATTGAACCTGAGCTGTAATAACAGCCATCCGATCGCCAAGCACATATCCAACTTGCTCTTTTGAATCCTCTTCTGGGAATCCAATTACTTGGTATGTCACTTCTTGTAGACCAGTACCCTTTACGGACAGTACCCCTCCTTCAAGTTTAGTAACCTCATCACCTGTACACTTCAGTTCTCCTAAATCTCTTTGGTATTTTGCAATTTCTTCACTGAAAGGATCCAAGTCAAGTAGTAAGCATTGGGTACTTCCAAACAAACTGGAATCCTGATCTTTGACTTCTTCAAAGTGGTATTCATGACTAGGAATATAAATATCTGTATTCCTTACTGATGGCTTATTAACTGTACCAAGAGGATTGGAAATAATGTTAGAAACGACTGAAGAAAGTGGCTTCTTGACTGGCAGGGGAAAAGTCATTGAAAAAATGATCACAGCAACTATGATTAAAAGAAATAGTCGCTGGTTTCTGAAGTATAGTCGAAGAAGAGGTCTAAAACACCATAAAAATGCCATGTTTTGACTAATCAGAGTTCTTGTCCCAACAGTGTAGATTGTTATACAATGCTGAGGTGTAGTCGTGGTCAAGGACAAGCTAGGTGGATGATCTTGATAAAGAGTCAATTCTCTGTCTGAACAGCTCGCTAAGTTCCCAAAATAGCAATCAGTCGCGTTCCATGAGAAATAACTACCATGTTGATGAACGATATTTCCAGTAAAAATGAGTATTTACCGTGATAATAAAAAGATAAAACCAAACCACATGTGGAAACTGTTAATTCAGACCTGCATAAGGTGATAATCTTAAATAAAACGCCTCAGGGGACCCCACGGGTGTTATTTTCACAACGGCATCAAAAATATTTAAGCATTGAAAATCTAGAAAAATTTTAAGGAATCTTGACATAAAATAGGTTATCTCGAAAACGTTAAATGAGTCATTCTATTTCAAAGAGATTAATTTTGTTAAAGTACTTTAAAATCCTGATTACCTGAGCCTTCCCTGGACGGTAAATTTTTGATCGAGACAATTTACTTCCAGGTAGGGAGGGGCGGGGAAAGTGTTTTCTTTAAAATTAAAATTAAGAATTTTGGTAATCTTTAAAATCATATATATATATTTTTCTCATTTTAATCCTTTAAGTGTTCAAAATATTTAGTTAGCAGTTTCATAAATATGTTTTTTGTTTATCTTGTTTTAAATCCCTTATTGTAAATAACTCCTTTACCCTACCCTACTGGAGTTAACACATAAATCACGTGTTTACTTGGAAAGTTATACCAAAGAACATGGCAGCAAGTGTCAGCAGGAAGGAAGATCTGGCTTCAAAAACTTACTTTTGCGTCCTATTCGTTCTTGTTTTTATCACTGTTATTGGAAATGCAAGTCCTTTGGCACCTAAAGAGGGCAGTGAATTCAAAAAATTCAAGAAAATCTTGAAATTAAAGGCTGAAGAAAAGGAAATATTAACGGACTTAGCATTGTGCAACAACTCAAACCAGACATGTTCACTGAACTTTAAACAATCAGACATCGATGAGTTCCAGGATCTTATATTGTACAAAGAGGCTCTAGCAGTCTTCATGTATGTCACTCTTACTAACAACACAGATGGTTCGTTTAATGAACAAGAAGAAAATAGAAAAACTGTGCCATCATCATTTCGGATAAAAGAAAAATGGGCATGGATTCGAAACCGGAAAGCAAAGTTTCTTGCAACGTTGCCCTATGATTTTGATATTCTCTCCCTTACGACGTTAACTAAAGATGTGTACGATTTAACCTTGAAAGTGAACTCTACGCCTTCGGATTGCTATTTGAAGTTGAGCTCAGAATGCTTGCAAGATAAGGTTGCGAGGAGAATTTTGAAAAGCATAGGAGACTCCAAGTTGGGTATTATCTGCCAAAAGGAGGGAGGATCTTCCGACCTTGGGGAAGATCATGGTTATAACTGTTGTCACCAATTGAAAAATGGCAGTTTAGTTTGTGATATTCCAATCAAAGACAATATCTGGGTCAGTTATGCACTCGCTTTCCTGTGGGCAATTTCATTTGCATTTGGTCTACTATCTCCTTTGCTATTGAATTATCTTCCAAAAGAGTTCAAGAAAGGGAGCAGACGTAGAAGAGCAGGTAGTCGGGGCATGAAAAAGGCTGATTCCTGTTCATCATTTGAAGGGTTTGAAGAGGCAGCAATAAACAATGGTCGACAGCTCATGATTTCTAAAGATAGTGGTCTGCTAGATATTCTAAGGACCACGACAGAATCCACAACCTGCTCTAGATTCAGTCGATGTTTGTTTGTTATTCTTTTGAGTCTTCTTCCTATTCTCCAGACTTTGCTCTATCAGTACCTAAAGAAGTCTGAGGTTGGGATTTCTAACCGGCTTCTTGGGGTTGGGAGTGCATTTTTGACCCTGCTAGCTCCAACAGGAAAATATGTCGTCATGGCAGTGTATTGCTTCTGCATTGTGCTGGTTGCTATCACCATGGCAATCCCAAAGACTCTTTCGGATCTTGCAAGACGCCTGTCAGGAAGGAAAGATGAGCAAAGCTTTCTTGGTTTTCAAAAGCCCCCAGTGCTTATCTGTCACTCAGACAAACATGGATTCCAACTGATGTATGAAAATATGATCTTCCATCTGAACTGTCTGATGATGTTCTCATTTTGGAAGTTTGTATTTTCTGTCACTGTGTATCCTCTCCATTTTCTGTGTCCATGCTTAGGCAGGATGACGAGTGATGGAATTCTTGATGAAAAACAAGAAGATGACCATGAAGAAGATCTTGAAGGAAATGAATCTGGAATATGCACCAAGATACTTCGCACATTTGTACTCATAATTGTATTCCCAATTTGGGCAGTAATCATTCTAAGTGCCTTCTTCCTATACCTGTTACCAGTTACCTATGTTGCATTCCGTATTTGGAAAATGCTTTTCAAATTTGAAACAGACTGTTCATGCTGTCAGTCCATCCCAGTGACGGTCCGAATGATTTCACTTCCAGCACTTTACATCCTGTTTATTGTGTTCTGCATCTGTGTGGAAGTGTCATACTTCATGCTTATTTTAGAGATCAGCATCAACATTGTATTTCTTGGAAGTGTGATAGGCTTTACTACCATGGGAGTGTTGTTCTATGTAGATGCATATATCTCCTATGTGGTAGTTATAGTTCTTGCTTGTTATTACATTGCAAAGTCAGTCCAAAGGTTCCAGTTCAAGTTGAAAAGACTCAAAGATATCATTTTCAAAGAATGTGAAGCCCATGATAATGAGGTTAGAGCAGAGGCAAGCATCAGGGAAACATTCAGTGGTCAACAAAACATGCCAGAAAGGACTTCTTCAGTAAGTTCCCTCCAAAAATCTACCAAATCTGTGGTCATTCTGGTTTCCTGTGATGATCAAAACATCCCTAACATATCTCTAAAGCTTTTCCTTATGGCATTAAATGATCTGTTTCCATTTAAGAGAGTCTTAATTGGGAAGATTCTTGGTCTGTCAGTGATATTTGTGTATCTGATGTTGGTGTTTTTCTTTGTGATGTCATTGGTGGAATTCAGGGCTGCAAATTCAGTAGTACAGGCACTGGCTGTCTTATTTCTTGGAATAATACCTGCAATATTTCAGGGAAATACCAGGGAAATTCAAGAAAAAGAGGAAAAATGGATGAATCATCGGGTCCAAGAACAAATTAGAAAGTACTGTAAAAGGTTTTCATAATTCTCTAAAGATGAAGCAAGGGAAAGAATATCAGATTCCAAAAAGCTTGTCATGAAAAGTTTCCAAAAGATATGGTGTATTGTACATTAAGAAGAAAAAAACAAATGAAACAAATGAAAAAAGACTTTGCCATAGACACAAAAAAAGAATAAGACCAATAATCTCCCATACATGAAGGTTAGCCTTGCAGAAATGAATGCAGTACTAGTTTTTATTGAATGTGAAAAACTAGGGATATTAGCTTAGTAAAATTAGTAGAAATAATGCCTTGTATTTAGGGCACAATAAGTGCAGAAGATAGATTTTAAGTGTCCTTTTGAAGCCATAAATTAGAGTATAACTTGTAAATCATTGTATGTCTTGCTCAATAGAAAGTCATGAAATGGAACATGGAACCAAGGTGCACATGATGCAGATATCATTCTCTATGCCTGTGTTATAATAGACCTTATTCGCTTGGGCAGAATGTTTTCCCAATACAGACCTCTTGGGAATAAGATTCTTTGTTTGAGGTTTATCCATATTAATGTGTCTTCTCAGGCATTACCATTAAACAGAGAGGAAAAAATAACATGAGACCTGTAATGGGAAAACAATGAATAAGGTCTATTAAGGTTTAGGATCAAGGATAGGATTTATGTCAAATTAATAAAATTATAGAAAATGAATGATTCAAAATATAGCATCTGTAGCAGGTTTTGTTCAATAATGAGCAGAAAATGTGCAAAAAATGTGCAAATATCTGTTGGGATCCCTGTGTATGACGCTGAAGGGTAGTACGGCAGGCTCAATTCAAAATGGCGGATTGATTTGATTTGAACAGCTTTTTCCTTATAAGACAAAAATACGCATCTTTGCTTGAGAATAAGAGTTACAAGGGAAGACAGCGATCACTGATACTATAATTTAGGTAATATATTAACAAGAATTTTAAAACGTGGCATTTTTTTCCATTTTCTTATGACAGACGCTTTAATTAATTTCTACACGTGTTACAAATAAGCTTACTTTTTGTGTATCTTATCTTACAGAATACTATAAGACATGGACAGTGATGATGACGTGGTGAAAACTATGCCAGAAGAAATGAAAAATAAGGCTAAATGGTATGGAGATGCGATAGATTACTGGAAGGTGAGAGGAGATTATTTTATCAATGCAATCCCACAGAGGATTAGATTACCCATGATCACTCAAACTATCTTCTATCGTATCAAATTATAATTTTGAATCATTGGCTGTGCTGTTACACTACAGGAGATTCCTGCTACTGATGATGGCATGCTTGGAGGGTTCGCTCATATTTCTAGTGCAGATGTTGCTGGATCCAAAAAGTTTCTTCAGAAATTTCTGGTAAAAACATTTTTCTATCCAATGTATATTTATTAATAACTTATAATTTTGGTGGTACAATACTAATATAACTGTTAATGTTTACAAATGAATATATACATAGTAATGCATGTATCAATGTTAAGCCCGAGGAGGGGGGGGTCAGGCATATGTGGGGCACTTGATCACTCTCAGTGTCCCCACCCTGGGGAATTTTATCTCTTCATTTGCCCCAGGGTATGGCATTTTAACATATCTTTACTTTTATTTTTGGAAGGGTGACTGACAGGGTAGGAAATTTGACCATATTTGACTTATTTTTCTTTCCCCAGGGTGGGGAATTTTAACAAAAACCACTGAAAAAAATACAAATGCCCCACATATGCTGGACCCCCCCCTCTCAGGCTTAACATTGATACATGCATGATACTGTACAATGAAATTCAGTGCTTGCTACATAGAGCAGATTTTGTATGACTGTGAAATAGTCACGGCATGGTCAATGCCATAAGCGTGCCTTACTGCGACTGTGATGATTTCTAGAATTTTGAGGTGCCTTGCTGTGCCTTGACTGTGTCTGCGCCGTGTTCATGCCACAACCTTTTCACAGTCATATGAAATCTGCTTTATGGTCAACACACCTAGGAACCTCTGCATTTTTTACCTCTGTGAAAATTGTTTTCCAGCCCCACACTTGTAATAGTCATTCAAATCTCCACTAATTATGACTGGCTCTTTTTCTTATCAGGAACCACAGGTCAAAAAACAAAAGACAGAAAATGTTATGGCCAGAACACAATCAAGAGTTGCATTAGGTTACTACGCATCCTTTGAAAGCCACTTGCAAGTCTTCTTTTGCACTTAAGTGACAAACCATTACTAGTTATAATTAATTTGATGTAAAATATGCATGCAGCTTAAAATACATACATGTACATTTATCTAATTGAATTTGCCAACATCTTTTTGGCTACAGATGAAAGAGTCTTTTAAGGTAATTCCGTAGTTTTGCATTGCGCACCACGGCTGCGCATAATACTGATAGTTCCCATTTCGCTTCTTTAC
>WUAP02137294.1:0-12828 GCA_015163945.2 Stichodactyla helianthus
TATTTGAGCAAAATCACCGCCAATCATCAAAAATACCTACTTTTACGACATCGCATAGTTCTATAACGAATACGGTGCTCCCCTCTTTTTTTCTCTGCTTTTGACTTGCCTAACAATGATCCTTAAATGACAGAATTTTCAAGAAAATTCATTAACGAAATCCAAGGCTCCGGAACTACCTTAAAAAAGATTTCATCCTAGCCACCTGTAATCAGGGTTTGTGCTATCCTTAAACTCCTTGAAAACTTCTTGAAAACATCCCAAGTGTTGATAAAACAGCATAGAACATGAAAAAAGCGTTTTATAAAGGGAAAATAAAATGAATGCTTCCACGGCGAACCATGTTTCCATGCTCTTATCACACGGTCATTAGCCAATAACAGCGCACGCTATATCGTAGTTATTTTATAGCACGTTTTTGTTATAGGTTCTGTAGGGATTCTGTGGTTCATAGTATGGACTATCCTAGTGTACAATAAACCAGCAGATCATCCTGGAATATCACCCGAGGAGAAAGAGCACATCATAAGTTCCATAGGAAAGTCTCAAGACATCCATCAAAAGGTACACTTGTCGCTGCTGTGTTTGTTAAGGGTGGTCAACCAGCACCAAGTACAGTAGATTTCCTAACACTAGAATAAAATAGTCCATTTTCTCATTTGATAAAAACCGCTGTGTTCCATTGTACAAGCTTTGTCTCGTGATGTTGCCTACTATCGTCAGTGCGCACATTTATTGCGCATCTAGATCGAGGGATTCCCGCGGGATTCTAAATGAGGCTTTAGGCAACGGTATAACGGAATGCGAAAAAGTACTGTTACAGCATATTTCCATATTGCTGTTCAGTGACTGTGAGCCGTGCTGGAGCATTTTGATTGGATAGATAGTCTCTAATCGCTCGTGCTGTGATTGGTTTGATAGATGTCATCAATATACCTTTTTCGAATTCGCAAAATACCGCCGTACTTCTAGACTAAAGACTCGTTTCTGCAGGGATAAGCCTCATTTCAGTGTCAAAATATTTACCAAATATTAAACGAGGGATAAATAACTACAACAATACAAACATTTCGAAATTCCACGGACCTTCACTGAAACACGTGAATATTCTATACAAAAACGAGGTTAACCCTTCATAACTGGAGTAGTCCGTAGCAACACCGCGTGTTGTAAATTTTTCACGCACCTATGAAATCTGCCACAAGTATGTCTTGTAGATGTCACAGAACACAAGATTACAAGTAATAAGAGACTTATAGTAAGAGAAATAGCCCCTCCGCAGGCATCTTCTCTTTGCATCTTTTCCTTTCTGGGCTTCCTGTTGCCAGCACGCGGATATAAAATAAGAGAGTCATTTAATTTATTAACGACACAGGTAGCCCATACATATACAATGTGGTAGACCTTTTCTGTTGACTCAGAGAGGTGCCTGGGGAGGAGGCTACAAGAACCAGTCTGTATCCGTCTACTGATGACGACGTGATTTAATTGTTTCAGGGTCACATAACACCGTGGGTTGCTATATGGACTTCACCAGCCGTATGGGCCATTATAATAGCACATGTTTGTAATAACTGGGCATTTTATACATTTTTAACGTCGCTACCTGCATATTTTAAAGAAGTCCTCAACTTTAACATAATGCAGGTAAATATCATACTTTGTAATTTACAGTTCATTATTTTAATTAGAATTGGTTGATTAGTATGTACATAGAACAAACAATAGTTTGCCCAAAGGAGTATGGCAGGTCCGACAATTGATAACATTAACCTCTCTATTTCAAGGTGATTTCTAGCATCCATTCAAACTATATATAGTCAACATTTGTTTTGATGTTGTAGTCGATAAATGTTTTGGCTTGTCGGACGTAGCAACAGTAAGTATGGAGCAGTGAAACTATGAACTTATTAATGATTTGTCTGACTGAAGGACTCGCACACACACACACACAGTGACAGACAAGCAGACATTTTATTGACTCACCTATCAAAAGACCAAATCGGCTAGTGTGTTGCTGTCTCCAATTCAAATCTTTTTGGGAATAAGATTCTTTGTCGTTTGTATTTTGATATTACATGGAAATGAAATTTAATTTTTTGAAACAAAAATTCTTATAACCAAAGAATAGATCTCCTCGGGTTGGGCATAATGTTTCTCCATTTTAGATCACGTGTCATTCCCTTGGGTTTTATCTCTTTGTTTCTCGGAAACGCTTGAGAAGAACGTTAATATGTATGAAACTAAAACAAAGAATCGTATTCTCAAGGGAATGACTCGTGGTCTGAAGTGGGACAACATTACGCCCAAACCGAGGAGGTCTATTGGGTAGAAAAGTACATGGAAACGCCTTAGCAATTTTTCGATTAAACAGAAAGTTCCAAAAAGTTTGCTCACTCAATTCCCTACTTCCATATGCCCCATAATGCTTTGCGCTTTGGGGGTAAACGTCAAGAGAAATCTTAAATATCACTATAAAGATTAATCAGAAGGGACGAAAAACAGATAATAATGCTTATGGATATACCAGAATTAACCAAAACCAGAAGGAAATAAATTTGAACAGGGTTTCTGAGTAAATGTTAAGACATTTCTTAGTAAGTCCATACATTGTCTGTAACACTGAATCTTTTTTATTTTCCTGTGCATGTGAATTAACTTTGATTAAACTGCTAGTCAGTGTTTCACTGATGATAGCAAACCTACTCAACATCTGTATGAAAAGTTTCCAGTTTTCTAACAATTTTCTTTTCAGTTACCCCACAAAGCGTAAAGCATTGTGGGGCATGTGGAAGTAGAGAATAACCAAATTTCAATCCCACTGCCAATCGTCCACAGCCCTAGCCAGTGTACAGCCGCTTATTTACCCTCTCCCTACAGGGAACATCTGTTTCTTTCTCTTAGGGGGGGAGGAGGGGGAAGAAGTGGCTGTACACTACAAGGGCTTGGTATTCAGGTAATCTTTTTTGCTACCCTTGAAACATTTAGCGATCACATACCACGTTTTTTCCCCCTTTAGAATGGTATATTGTCAGCTGTGCCCTATGCCTCCCAGTACACCGTCGTGATATTAGGAGGACAGCTAGCTGATTGGCTGCGAAAAAAAAGAATAAGCACCACGAATCAAGTTAGAAAGGTCTTCACTATTGGAGGTACTTCGATATTCTCTTCATTAATCATGCTGTCGTTGTTGAGTTTCATCTTAGTTGAAAATGTGATTGTGATTGGCAACAAATATACGGGGAAAAATCACGGAATTCAAATCTTACGTATTTGAGTTGGGCGTAATGTTTTCCCATTTCAGACCACGTGTCATTCTTTTGAAGATACGATTCTTTGTTTGAGGCTCATCCATATTAACGTGTCTTCTCAAGCGTTACCAAGAAACAAAGAAACACTACCCAAGGGAATGAAACGTGGTCTGAAATGGAAAAACAAATACGCCCAATGGATTAGGTGTATTGAAAGTCTCTATCATCTTTCGCATGCTGTAACTTTTACACACGTTTTTAACCCAGGATTGCCATATCGTTTCTCCATGTCGTGTGTTTTCAACTTTTTCTAATGTCTATTTGACACGTTACCATTCGATATAGCTCGTTATTCCATTTGGTGACCTATTTTTTAATTTGGAAGGAAGTGGTATGTTATGCAATTATGTCAGGTTTAGAATAGTCTGATTGCAACTTCATTCATTCGCCAACATCCTGAAACCCCTCAGTACATGCAACGGACGATTTTCTCTCTACTATTGGTAGATTACAGTATGGTTTCCCACGTATGTATGGTATATAAGATAATACACCTTGGTTTGTACTCTCCCCTGTCACAATATGTCGATTCAGAAAATGATGTAGATGGGTGATGATATAAATTCATTCCTTTATTACAACGTCCACTTGACAATATTCCAAAAATATTCTTACCAATTCATATTTAAACTATACCCTCGTCCAAGCGAGCGGTCCAAGTCACATCCGTGTTGTCCGAATAATACAGTACTTTATGACTTTCTGATACCTTATATAAAAGCTCAAACCGAAGTAAAGGAATACATTCAAATAATTAAACACATTCTGATGATATTCTAACAGTAAGCTCAGTACAAAAGCAATTTTGTACATTTGTCGCAATCCAATCCACAACATTTTTTACCTTGTTCTCTCGAGCGACCTCGTGTTTATTCTTTGTAACTGCATGAAGTATTTTCCTGGTCGCTAATACCATCATACATCACGATCCCATCGGAATTTGTCTCTCCTGGATCACGTGACCTTTTTGTCATTTCTTAAGGACTTGTTGCCCCCGCCTGCTTAATGGTTGCCACTAGTTACACGGGCTGTAACGACAGAGCGCTGTCAGTAGTGTTGTTCTCCACTGCTCTTGGTATAACAGGGCTTTGTTCGTCTGGTTTTAATGTCAATCATCTGGACGTTGCGCCTCGATATGCTGGGGTTTTGATGGGGATTTCGAACGCTTTTGCTACCATTCCTGGTATCGTTGCACCATATGTGACTGGATGGTTAACAAACAATGAGGTGAGAACACTTTCCTCGCTTGAAATACATGTACAGTGAAACCTCTCTTATTCGAACGCGTTCGATGTAGAAAGGCTTCTAGTTAATTTTAAAAAAGGTAAAAAAAGTAAAGGTAATTTATTTTACTTCGATAACGCGGGGAGTGGTTGCCAAATTCTCCTGAGCCAGGGGCTCATGTATGAAGCGCTCGAAGGTGCGCCCTTTACCCCCTCTCTCCATCAGTGCTCCGTTTTACGGGTATTTAAAGCTAATTGAAGCTACACGGAATGGAAAGAAGTTGAGACAAATGCGAGGTCACTGGGAATCGAACTAGGACCTCATGCACGGTGAGGCAGCGCACTAACCAATTGAGCCATCCCACGCTTGCTTCTTCTGAAATGTAAAGCGCGCTAGAGACGATTTCGTACGAGTGAGAAAATCACGGCACACGGATCAAGAATCGATCGCAGTGCAGTGGGCGAAGTTGCTGTTTATTTAGTCCAAATGCTCGGTTGCTGCACCGCTACGATCACAATACCGTAGGGAAAGTTCGTGCCGTATGTTTTTCATTGTCATACAAATGCTCGTCACGCTTTAAATAATTTGAAATTTGATCTTGTAGCGCATATCGTCTCGTGCTAAAAGGTCCACGGTTGGTTACTAGGGTACGAAAACCTTCCTTTGCACCTGAACGCTGACTTATTCTTGAACGCAGCATTAATTGACTAACTTATATCTTTTTCAGCCTACTCGTGGTCAATGGCAGAAGGTATTTTACTTAGCCGCCATCATTTACGTGATTGGCGCGTTCTGTTATACGATTATGGGGACTGGTAAAGAACAGACTTGGAACATCCCAGAAGATGAGCTGCTTATTCACGTAGACCTACCGCGTGAAGAACGAAAACCTTTGCCTGTTTTTATGAACAGTGGAGAAGCTGTTGATGACATTGCCGTAAAACCATCTGTTGTGTGACACAGTGTGTCACGAAATTAGACGAGATTGGGTCAAAGAGGAACCAACCGATGACGAGATACGTTTTGTGACATTTTCATGAAACTTAATGCGATAGTATGACGCGGCTACCAAGTAATAGTAGCCATCTGTCGTGTGACGAAGTCTGGGTTGATGATTATGATGCCGGAAATCAACCTTACATGCGTGACGCAGGAGTGTAAAACAAAATGGCTTTCCAGATAGTATTGCGTGACATGTCAAAATCAATTATTAATTCTTCTAAAGTAGCAAGACATTGCTTTTGCTGTTTTACTCGTCGGTGGTTTGTTTAGAACGAGAAATTAGCAGCTCGTTTTACGGTTCGCGTTAATAGTCGCCTTTAAATAAAGGTGACAAGTGAAATTTTTATACCACACCCCATGCACTAAGCAATACGTGACTTTTATTATTGATCAATAGCGCTTTCCATAGATGACGTCACGATGTTCGCTCGCTGTGCACTATGGGATTAAAATGCGGACAAACATACGAGTCTTGAGATTTGTTAAAATTTCGTGAAGTTCAAATGATGTCAACGCTTGAATTTCTCTTGTCCTAATCTTTGCCAGTTCGCTCATCCATGGAATCATGCAATCGTGAATCTTCCCAGGCTTCGGAAAGGGAATAAACGTACCCTCAGCCATTTTCTCTGAATATTGTGAATCTGACATACATTCTCCCCAACAACAGTCTTTGCTTGTTTTGTTTTCCCCATATCCTCATAAAAGATGTACTCTAAATCAGATTATATCTGCTTCTCCGTATATCCTAAGCTTTTGTTTACGAAATTTGTCCGCATTTCAATCCCATGAGGCTGTGCGATCTATTTTTAGTAACCGTGGAAAATGGTATTCCTAATCCTAAATACTCGTGAAATTTTAAAACGTATTTAAACATGAGACAATCTACGAATCATGAAGTATAGATTTATAATGGTAGATGTTATAGATGACGTACGAATAATTTATTGCAACAAATATTTTGAAAGACGATATCTTATAAAGTGAATAATTAGTAATAAATTGAGTCAAAATTAAATGGTTGGGGAGGGGTGGGGAAGGACGATGTTTAAGTCAGAGTTTGAATTTACTAGATAGCATTATCACTCTTAGAAATAACAGACTTTGAAGGTAATAGTGTGAATATATAGACCGCGTAGCACTTTGAAGCACTATAACTTTCCATTATTTCTACCTTTGAAGGTAATAAACTTGTTTTAACTGTCTAAGACATCACTGCTAGGTTGAATTAAAAAATACTTGACGATAGAAGTATCAAATGGATTATGCTTGCTCTGTTCATGTGATGAAAAAGAGACCACCAAGTGTTGTAAAGCTTGTTATAAGTGTTATAAGTTTTATCAACAAGTTTTAAGTCAGAGATAACTACTTATTTTTCAAATTTATTGTGCCTGACTGCAGCTCAAACATTTTTAATAGCCGACGTTAGATATCTTCAAATTCAGACTTGATTGCGAGGCTTCATTCGCATGGTACTTCATAGACTATATTACTAGTCTGCACCAGCAGTGCATTCTGGGACTGTTATCTCAGCTGAATAACACTGAACAAAAGAACCACAAACCATGACGTCTTTTGTTCGGTGTTATTTAACTGAGAGAGCAGTCCCAGAATGCACTGCTGATGTAGACTAGTAGTATAGTCTATGTATGTACAAACAAGTTGATCACCGAATAACTTTATATGGTAGGGATAAGATAATGCACATATACGACTTTCCTACATTTCGGCAATAATAAAATTTTGAGAGAAATGCTAGTCAGTTCACTACTGAACAATGTTATAATCGAATCTACACCGCTAAATCTACTAATCCTTTTGAGTTTTAATGCAATTTTGGACATTTTATTCCCGAGAGCCTCGGTATCGTGCTTGAATTTTAATATCTCGAACGTGGCCTATTGTTATAAGTGGTTTGCGAGCATTCCCTAGAGAATTCTTGATGCACCTATAGTATGGAAATTTAAGAGCTAAGAGCCCTGTTAAGAGTTGGATCATTAATAGTCCTCTCTAGCTTGGTTTTCGAGTTTTCTCGTTTCAGACTATCATTAATTTCCCTGAAAATAGTATAAACCGTAATAACATATATTTAACCTTCCCGCTAGGCATAGAAATAATGGTGAAGGAAAAAGAAAACATTGCGCCCAAATTGTCTTTATTTAGAACTCAGCTGAAGAACAGACAGAACACAAGCCACGTACACCAATGTGTCACTCATGGGCATATTTAGGGTTTTGAGCTGCATTCATTTTTTTCTGTGGCAAACTTAGATTCGATCAGTTTTCCGCCCGCCCGGCCCACTTCCTCTGACCCTCTTTCTCCAATCGCGGGATTCGCCACTATCCACTTCGAATATTTCTCTATTCTATCTACCCAATACACTTTCTGAACCTAATTTATATATTCTATTATTCAGTGAAACTGTTTAAGAGTTAAGGAATTTTTCTTCCTGCATCAAAACTTGATGGAGCTGGTCCATACTGTTTGTTAATGGCCTTGTGTTTGGAATGCTGAGCAAAATGTCTATATATTAGAATGCTTTATTTCTGACTAAATATACGACGGCCATCCTGCGATATTCACGATGACGTCACCCATGATATTCATGTTCTATTGGCTACTGAAACAAAGGGATCTTTTTTTGAATTGTTGGCAAGAAATTTAAACGAGAAAAGATACCTGACGTCAGTGTTTGTAAACGGTGAATATCGCCATATTTGATAACATTAATGTCGTTTGTTGGCAGCCGTGTCTTTTAGTGCGTAGTCTATTCAAGGAATTTGCCCATGCCTAAAGATTTAGTTTCTGCAGTTTCATGTCTTTGTCGTTGATCGAGTGCATTTTGTCTTGACCACTGCTCGCCTGCAAGTCCCACATTTGACCTTACAGCACCATTCAAATTTACAATGGCAAATAACTTTCTTCTTCTCCACAAAGTCTACTGGTTTCAATCCACAAGATTTGCACATTTTTCGACACTGTTCGAGGTTTTTCTTCGTGCCTTCGCACTTTCGCCCCAGTACTCCAACTGCACCAACGGTCATGTTACGCTGACAGTAGTCTGGGGAGGGATCCGTAAACAACAAATTTGGATCTTTCCTGCTTATAGTTTTGTAGCCGTTCGGTCCTCTTTGTTTGAGTTTGTTTTTTATAATACGAACACGTTTGGCTCTGCTATATTTTTCCTTCAAGTAGTTACCAACCTCCTCAAACACAGCAAGCTTTCTCCAGCACGTGACAGTTGTGCAGGATCCAGTCATTCCATGGCAGCGACACTGTCTCTTAAGCGTCGTTCGCACGGCCTTTGGAGAAAAAAATTTATTATTTCTTGCATCATTGCCTATTTAAAATGATAGTGCGACGAAACCCAAACTGATTTTATGACCAATAAATAATTAAAATTGGCATGAATAAACCAAATCCACTTGGGCGTAATGTTTTCCCATTTCAGTGGAAAGTACACGTTACGTGCACGTTTCGTTATCGCGGCCATGTTGGTGGGTTTCTCATTACGTCCTTTCGTCCCAACCACTAACATGACCGCCATATCTTTCTATTGATACTCGTGGGAATGATTGCAAACAAGCAATTCATACATCCACTCAAACAATAGTTCCACCAATCAGAACTTCACAATTTGGAATATGGAAGGTTCCACAACAAACCTCATAAACCTTTCGATTTCAGGTTTTATTGCCGATTATTTAAATGATTAATGCTCTAAGAAGACCCTTCATATCTTGACATCCATGGAAGACATATTTTGAGGCCGAGATATCATTAAATTTACTATAGATGAATGAGATTATGGTTTCTTTTGCCTTCCAGTAACATCATCAGGCGATGATTTTTTTTCCCAGAGGCCGATTCGAAAATCATGTAATTCGGACTGGAGTTGAACTTCACTTCCGGTCTAGTGTCATTACCTTTGCTATGCACAGAACTTCGATTCCGCTTACCTTGCGTCCAACTTCATTGTTGTGTAGATTAATGAGTGCTTTTGCACCACTTCCTCTATCTATAGCTTCTAAGAAGTGTTTGGCCATGACTTCACCAAACTTGATGTTCTCATTGCATCCACCCCACCAGTTGCCCTTACCGCCAGATTTCTTGCTGTGAACGCACGAACAATCCTTGAACTTTCCCAAACGGCAGTCCCGTGTCAGAGTGTATGTCACGCCTGCTGCGCTGATGCTGTGAGCGAAAGCTGTTTCACGAGTAGCTAAAAGGAAACCATTGACAATGATTTTATAGTAAGGAATTCGAGGAAGATTTTGACCTGGTACCTCAAGAGCAATGGGCTTCAATCACGCGACAGCCATGTTTATTTCCAATAGAATGAAAAACTTTTTTCATACTCGGATGAACTCGTTCTGAAGTGTTTGAATACGAGGCCACGCGGGGTATTTTTTCAGCTAACATGGCCGCCGCTTGATTAAAGTCCATACATTTACTTGCTATGCTCTCACTCGATCCCTCTTCAAAGGTTCCCGCCAAGGGGCTACCCCTACCAACGAACAAAAAATCATATAGTGCACATATATGTATCAATAAAGGTCTATACACACTAAGGGTTTTGATCCGGGAGCAGGCGCCAGGATCATTCGTTTTGTTCCGTGTGTGCCAAAGATTTCATGTAAAAAAGGTTGTGGCGGAAGTAGAATTTTCCCGGCTCACGCTCTGATATTAAACTGGTTAAATATCAGCGAGCCTGACCACACCATGCAGCAAGGTTCTGCAGCATGCTCTCTTGCGTGTACTAGTTGTGCAAAATGACCCGGGAGCCTGCCCCTGGAGAAAAAACCTTGGTGTGTATGGACAAATGCACAAGTTACAAATAGCCTGCGTTAGCGGAGCGAGGGGTTTGGTTCGGGGTCGGGGAAACCAAACCTCTCGCGACGCTACGTAGGCTAGTTACAGACTGTGCTGATTGAGCACTAGCATGGAAAAAAAAAATCCATCCCCAACGCCAAAGCTAATAGCAAGGGGATATCAGGGCCTCTAAATACGCCAGTAGTAGCCATGACTATAGTTTGGCATAGGTGTTTGTACTATTATTCCATTACCTGGGATATTTGTCCAGTTAGGAAGTTTGTTCTTCGCACTTGTATCAAAATTCAAGGTGCAGTTCCATTTTCTGTATCTGAACTGTGATCGACATTCCTGCAATCCCATTTTGGCTCCATTTTTGACGCTAACCAATAGTTTGTCATATGCCTTTAAAAATAAATAAGAAAAATCATGCCACTGAGTGATGGAATTTGACTATAATTGCAAGTATGTAGAAGGATGGCACTCGCTGATTGGTTAAGAATCTTGTCGCGTGATTCTAAGCGTGATGATTAGCGTTTCTAGTAGTGGTTAGCTTTTCTATATTGTGGCCGATTTGGAGGTTTCATTTCATCTTTCGTATTCACCCGTGTTATTCTACTTAAAGAACCCCAGTCAACCACAATACATTGTGCGCCTATATTGTTAACATACCTTAGATTCGCTGCTTTAAAATATCTGCGATAAAAGATGAACTGACAATGTAGGAATATATTCTGATGGGTGTAAATGCCCCAGCATGAAAAACAAAATCGATGGAAATGGATTCTAACAGCTTTACCTCCATAGCTGCCATCTTACCTGGCAGAGAAAATGGCGGATTGACTGAGGATTGGCTATCTTCGGTGCGCAAAGCATTTTGGGTGGCTAGGATTCTTTAAGATTTTAGTAATATCTAGAACAAGGCTCTATTTGTGTATAATAAAAATTAGAATAGATAGAAAAATGTTCAATATACAACACAAGAAAATTAACTTGTTTATATAAATTGGAGATCTATTGAGGGTAGGAATTAGGGCCTTCCAAAATGCTGTGGTTACATATATATTTTTTGTATCACAATGATTGCGCAATAGCTTGTAGTGTTCTAATTGCTCTAGTGTAAAGGCAAAGGAAAACAAAAGCTTCGAAAAATTATACTTATTTATGAAAAGCAGAACAGTGGGCAAGTGTAGAGTATTAGGTGCGATGACTTACCTCTCGACCCCGATGGAAAATGATCAAAATGTCTCTGAAGTGCAACAAGAAGAAAATGTCATACATGATTGGGTTTCGTACCTAAAGTCGGAATTCTGGATCACGTGTGTACGTGACAAAAAAACAAAAACAACAACAACAACAAACAAAAACAGACAAACAAAAACTAAAGCTCAAAGAACTGATAATAAACCTCTCTTGCTTGGGTGTAATGTTTTTCCAGAAAAAAAAGTTTAGAAAACAATCATAACTTCATAAGGTTAGAAAACAATTAGAATAAGAATGAGAATAAGAATATTATCAGAATAAGATCAATATTAATGTATCTTCTCGAGCGTTTCCGAGAAACAAAGAAACAATACTCAAGGGAATGACACGAGGTCTGAAATGGAAAAACATTACGCCCAAGCTAAAAGATCTATTATAGTGCTAATCTCTACACAGAGGGGGAGCAAGTGTCTTGCAGACTTTTTCCGCCCATATCTTTCAGGAGGGTCCTGAAGGGGGGTCCTAATCCCATTTCCCAGCCCAAAATTTTGCAAAATCCCAGTCCTATTTATGAAAAATCTCAGTCCAAGTTATAGAGTTAGAGTTAGAGTTAGAAAAATCCCAATCCCAATAATGGCTAAATCCCAGTCCCAGTGCATCAAATCCCATTTTCCCAGCCCAAAAAAGGCCAATCCCAGTTCCCATTTTACCCCTTCAGGACCCTCTTACAGTGTTGTAACACAAGAATTGAAGGGTTGAGCACATTGGGTCATACAAGATATAGCTTTAGATTTAAATCAAGGGCAAATCACGAAAGCAAGCCAACCAGTCACAACCATGCCTTGACAGAATGCTACTCTACAGCGATGCATTGTGCAATTTTCACTTTTAATCTTTGACTTTGTCTGGCAATCCATATGTAACCGATGTTCACCGATGCTCACGTGGACTCCAAAAGAAGAACAAGAACAAGAACAAGAATCAAATCAAATCGAATCAAACTTTATTTAATGAGGGTAACGCTAAATAGTGATACCACTAAAGAACTTGCGGCCTTCCTAAAGAATGCATTTCGGTCTTGGAATACACGCTATGCATAAAGCCACAACTAATTTGTATAAATCACTAAGTTCAATAAATTTTGAAAACATTTTGACTTCACATGAAAGAGCATCAGCGAAGTAGTAAATGCGTACAGTTTTAAAGAATAATGGTAAATCCTTGCAGAGTTATAAGCATTTAAAATGTGCTAAAAACATCAAAACGAGGCTGGTCAGGC
>WUAP02137305.1:0-12820 GCA_015163945.2 Stichodactyla helianthus
AAAAAAAAAAAGATCATAACCCCCCTCCCCCCAAACTTATTTTTTATTCTATTCTTTTAAACTTTTCTTTTTTTTTTTTTTTTTTTTTTTTTTTTTTTTTTTTTTTTTTTTTTGAGCCGTGTAGTATTTTTCTCAGCTGACTTTTCAACTACATCGAATCTTCAAGTTGATTTTACTTTTGATAGCGGAGCGGGCCCTTTTGCCAACTAGGCCGAGGTTTCAAGACCTCAGGCAAAGATTTTCTCAATTTAATATGGACCTCCCAGTTGGTATGAACAACCAAAAGGTGGTGACGCTCGAACAGTTTTGTTTAAGCTCCTACGAAGTCAAATTAAGATACGCCTGAGCACAGAAAAGATGTTTTGACGCAAGAGCTTTCAGAACTGTTCAGAAATATTATCAAGTCTGATGAACATCCATGGAAACGCATCTCATCGCGCGAAGACACCATGATACACACCATGATATGGTCTCAGGTCTGGATTATGGACTATCATTCAGAATTCAATTCTAGCTCGAGAACTAACAGTTATAAAAACATCAGCATTCATCAGACTTGGTGCTGGACTGACCTAAATTTATTATCAGTATTTGTACTGATTATTTTATCATTATTGAATGACAATTTTTCTTTGTAAAGCTGTCGCACATTTAAAGACGCTAATAAAACGGTTTGCTATTATATCATTACTGGGGCGCGTCCAAGCTACACAATCAATGTGGCATATCATCATCATCATGAGTTGACGCAACGACCCGTGATCAGATTCAGGTCGATGGGTCGAACCACGTGTAAATATGTCATGCGACTGCATCCAAATTACTGATGATTTTTAACGCAACTCCAATCCATCTCAAATTGAGGGGTGAAGCTATCAGTTTTACAGATTCCTGTATGTATATAGTTTTCCTATAATTCCTATATTGTAATAGCTTAAAGATAGATTCATTTTCTATAGTATTATATTTTTTATTTTACGCGTGGTGTAGCAAACGGTTATAGGCACAAAATAAAATCACACACAAAAAACGAAAAATGAATACACATTTTTCCTATAATTTGCTTATAACGGTAATAGTTTTTTAATAGCTATTTAACAATCAAAAGTTATGGAAAATAAAAAATAAAGATAACTGTCTTTTTTTAATATTTACTCTGAAGCAATAATCAGTACCGCAGTAAGATAAAACCTTCGGGTGAATTAATGAAATCCTAGAAATGCTTTACAAAGAAAATAAATCGGGAAAGCATTATAAGCTCCAGATAATCAGATAAATATGCGGTGTAATCGATAAATTTAGCCAGAAATCTAGTGAGCATAAATTTACATAATTAAGAAACAACTGCGTATGCGCTGTGGTGGAAATTCAAAAAACACGGATCGCAAATTCAATGATAATACGCATTCCTCGAATAGAGGAGAATTCTAGACCGTGATTCGGGCCTTTTTACCTGTTCGTTTTTAGCATCTTAGCACTGAAATGAAGCGTTTGAAGCGTAGTTTGAGTTTAAGGAGCTCTAGAAGGCATATTCCAGAGAGTCATCGGCCTCAAGTTTGGGAGAACGATAGTTATAAAGTCCGCAATGGAGGCGTTAGCTTCCCTGTTAAGGTCTGTGAATCCAAAGCCTTTTATAAGGTCTTCGTACATAATCTCTAGGTTTTTCTCTTGTAGAAATGCGAAGGAGAGTCCTTGCATTTATAACTGAAACACAGGTATTCTATTTCGTGTGGGAACTAAGTTTTTTCTTGTGTCTTGTTGTGTAGTATGCCGGATCTATCGAAGTCACCGAGTCACGAGGGACACAGGTTTGTGCCGAAGCTTTTCGTCGGATGAAAGACGTAAGTTTTTGTTTATCCACGATTCTTTTTGTTAATAGTGCTGAAGCAAGGTGATTGAGGTACAACCTCGTTCGCCGTTGTTGATTCAGAGATTCAGGATGTGTGTGCCAAAAATAGAAACCGTAAAGTACGAGCTTCAAGTCGAGCAGTTGGACGACTTCAAAAGAAGTTCAAAAGTTCGAGTTGCTTCGAACGTGTCTTCTTCAAAGAGTAAAGTCGTGTTTATATCCTAACAAGCTAAATTTCTATTCTGTAGGCTGGAGTACAGAAGAAAAAGCGGATGACTTTGCTAGTGACGTCCGATTGTATCCGAGTTGTTGATGAAGAGACAAAAGTATGTAAAAACTTGGTTTCTTTGAACCACGTTCTGTTCGTTTAGCGCTAGATTTCCCGTGAATATCTAGGATTTTACTCTTTAACTTAACTTTAACTTTAACTTAACTTTAAGCGAAAAAAGCAATCAGAGTCAGCTTTTGGGCAATAAAGATATCAATATAAAATCTTACACGATCGAATTATTTCGACTGTTACGAGTTACTAACTGGAGAATCGATAAAAATGCGAACGACATAATTACATGTAACGTTTATGTTGAATTTTCTTCTACTACGTGTACTGGCAGATGTCTTGGAAAGTTGTGATTAGGATAACTGATTTTCAACTGAATACGAAAAATCAAATGTCTGTTGAGAACTAAATATAGGGGATTTTTTTTCCTTTAAAGGGAAGACGATAACACATTTTATACGTATCATTACACCAAATGGATTTTCTTATTGCACAATATTTTGATCGATACAAATTTTTGAATTCTCATCCTCTATTTGATTCCCTGAGGATAAAACCCTAATCTTTTGAATTCCCTACTTGACCCTTACCTAAAATCGTTATTTGTTTTTGCTAGTTTTTGGAAAACCTTTTTAGGACTAAGGAAATTTGCATAAAATTGTGTGCATGTATTTGGTAAGAGGTTGGAAACTGCATCTTGATTTTTGGAGCCCTTTTCGTAATCTCTTTAGTCTAAAAAAATATTTTTCGTTTTCAATATTAGTTTGTTAATCATAAAATTGATTTTTTTCCAATTTTATATTTCTTAATTTGAAGAGTTTTTCAAAACTTATTCATGTGCAACTACTTTGATTAAGGAAGTCGAAACATCTTCCTACACGGAACAAGTTTTTTCTAAAAAAAATTAAACCCAGATTATTTTGTATGCTTTCTAGTAAGATGCTGGCCATACTCAGAATATCTGTTGCATTAAGAGTTGTAAATATTTTACAGTTTTTACCTCATGCAGGTTATGAGATAGAAAATTGTCTGCACCAGTGCAATTTCTCACGAAGTTTCTAAAAATTAATCAGCTTTACTCAATTCATTAATTTTATGTATGTACTGATTCATCATCATTTAAACAGAATGAAGACAATTTCATTTTGCTTAGCAGGTTTTTATATTATACTGTACTTACCAAGCATTTTGGCCTTTGCAGTGAGTTTCACATAACTTTTGTCAAGTGAGTTCCAAAGTCCGTTTGGAAATTACACATAGTTAAAGTCATACTTCAGAAGTTCACAATATACTTCATTGGTGAACTCCAAACTTACCAGCTGAGTGAACAACTAGCTGCGCAAAGCATTGTTGGTCAAAACCTCCGGCCCTCACTTTTGCTTTCAAAGTCATTTCTCATGTGGTTTTTGGATAACACAAAGAAAAAATTTCACTCTTTTTAATACTTTTGGACTTTTCTAGGCCTCAAAATACATCGGATTAAATTTCTGATTGTTTTCAGGTTAAAAATCATGCTTAAACATAGGGCCGGCTGCTCAGCTGGTACTTTCCATGCAAGTTCAGTAATTTGTTAAAATCAACTTCAAGTTTTATACTGAATGAACTGCTCCACAGGGCAGTGCTTTGCCTAAGTATGGCTTCAAGGAGAAAAACAATTTCAATTTGCAAAAAAAACCTGAATATCTAACAATTTACCAAATTTACTTGGAAGTAGGTTTAGTTAGTGAATGAAGTTCGTTGTGAACTTCCAAAGTACAATCTGAACTTTGCTTCAGAATTTCCGAACAAACTTCAGAATTTACCTTTCAAAAGTTGTATGAAATGCACTGTAAATTGATGACCATGTCAAAGTTAATAAAATATAGATTGAATTCCTGCTTGCCATCTTAAGAGAATTTAATCAATTTTGTTAATCAGTTGTTAGAGTATACTGGGCCAGTGTAATCATTGCATTTCAACAAATTGTAGCTGATACTACAGATGTCAACAAAGTGGGTTTCATGGCTGAAAAAGGTGTCACAGTCATGTAGATATTTTATGTTTAGACTTTAAGAAGGGTGAAACCTGCACTTTTGTCGTACAAGACTCACCAATCAAGTCATGCTGAAACAGCTCACATCAGTTTCTTCTTGAAGAATTTGGTTCATTTATCTTTTTGGTACTTGACTTTGAATTCATATCTTTCATTCACCATCCTGTGATTCTCACACAATTCAACCTACTGCAAAGGAATGCCGACTAAAAGTGATAAATCATGGGAGAAGTCATAGACATTTAAGGGCATGGCCATGACATGTTTTTCTGTTGTAAAAACCCACCTTGGTGACATCCATAGTAAGTGGACTAAAGAATGCCAATGTGTATTATATCTGTGTGTATCTTACTAGCCCAATGTATTTGAAAATCTTTCAATTTTCTTTATATAAGACAATAATGCTCTAAGGTTGGCTTATATGTAGAAGAGTAAATTAAATAACTCTTTTACTCACTATAAAGTATCTTATTGCCATTGATTGGTTGTGAAATTGGCATGATAAAAAATGTTATTGAGTGTTGACTATAGATTTATCATGTCAAGTTTTGTTTGATTGTTAAACACTTAACTTGCCCTTCTAGCTTAGGTCTGCCAAAACAGCTATAGGTACACAATACATAGAGGATGTTTTTACAAGTAGACAAGATGAATGACCATCTTTTCTTGTAATACTTTGTGTTAATGTGAAAATTAACTTGGAGAGTTTCAAGTATTTCTGAATTTCTGAAGAATTAGTGGAAGTACAGGGATTTCTGTCCAAAATTTACTATGGCAGTGAGTGGAAATATTGTAAAATATGGCCCATGGTTCTTTGAATCTCCCTACACTGTACTACTGCTTGCCATGCCATTAAAATCCCATGAAATCCACATAAAATGTATTTGTCTTTTTTTTGGATAAAAGATCCCATGAAAATGCCATGAAAATCCAATAAAAGGGTCAAAAATTTAGTAGGTGTTTAATTAGAGCTTCATGGGTTAAATAAGAGGATCTTGAACAAAAATAAAGGAATTTTCCCATTTTGCCCACTGGGAAAATGGTTAGGCCACTGAGAGTGGGAAAAAAACAAGCATGGGAATTGGAAAATGTTTTTGAGACTTTAAAAGTATGTCCTCAAGGCTTTACTAATTTTTTTAAATTTGGAATTTGGATGTTGGGAAGTGGGAATTGAAAAAAAAAAGTAGGTTGGAAAATGAGATTGGCACTCCCACTTCCAAACCCTCCAGGCTAATGTTAATACTTACTTTTCTGACAAAAAGAACAATCTTAATTAATTAATTATCAGCTTTAAGTTTTATATTTACAAAATTTTTTATCTTTTTGTTCTTATTCACAGTCGCTTGTTATTGACCAAACAATTGAAAAGGTATCCTTCTGTACACCTGATCCATCAGATGAGAGGGTGTTTTCTTATATTTGTCGTGAGGGGACAACACGCAGGTGGATGTGCCATTGCTTCATAGCAACAAGAGACTCTGTAAGTATACTTCAATCCTTTTGGAGTATTACTATATTTTAATAGTAATAATCACTGATTATAAAGATACAGGACATGCTATAGTGAGTGAAGGGTACTGGTTAGCTTTAAAACACAAACCAAAGGCAAGTGATATACATGGTTGTAGAGTGTGACTTTGCTTGTACTGAAGAAGGCTTGAGACTATAAAAAGCCAAAATGTCTGAAGAATATTAGTTTTATTTCCAAGTTAGAGACAACTTTTAAGTGTTTATTCTGGAACATCCATAGTTTTGTATGGTCTTATGTGTGTTCTCTGCAAATTAAAGACTTATCAATTCAAGTTGGGCAGAAGAAATCATATTGCAGTTACTGCAAAGCAAAAATGACATAATTTGTTTTATGTCAAACTCTCTGGTAGTCATTTCTCAATCTCCCAGTCCAGTTTAAGCTGCTGATACCAGATCAAATTATAAAGCAAACTTAGTTCTTCAAATTTATCAAATATCCATTGTTTTCTTCAATCACTACAGATTTATGAATATTATAATAATGATAGCATGGAATTGAATAAGTGTTTTTGATTGTAGGGAGAACGGCTTAGCCATGCTGTTGGTTGTGCATTTACAGCATGTCTACAAAGAAAACAAAAGGCTCAGTCCCTTCAAGCACAAGCTGCAAAGTCAAAGGAGGTGAGTCAAGGGTAAACAGTGTGTGTATGTGCTGCATATAGCTAGTAGCAGTTTTATTACATATTTAGTAGTAATAACTTGGAAGTTTATGCTCCCTTGGTCACCACACACATTGATATGGTATAGTTATTGTAATTGTTCAAAGTATTAATATATTTCTATTAGTTTATATTAATAATTTATTAATTAGTAAAATCTGGCATGTAATATTTTTAGTGTGTGTGCTGAATGCCCCCCTTTTATTTTAGAATCCCCCAGACCTTGGTTATAGTCAGAGGTTCCTAACACAGATGTTTTCTGATTCCCTCTCTGACCCCCCTTTCCTGGATTCCTGGATCCTCCCCTGAACAGTGGGGAGTAAACTGTGCCTTTCTCACCCTAGGTATTGTTTTGTAGCTTTAGGAAAATCACTCTACTACAACTACACCTTTTCTATTTCTATAACTTAGGGCTCGCAATCTCAAGAAGGACAAACAACAACCACAACTACAACTACAACTACAACAACAACCCCAAGTACTTCCTTGGGAGCAGTGGCCACAACCCCACAACAACAGACAACTCTAAAGCAGCTTGCGGCAACAGCTACACCCACTACTCCTATTTCTGCTTCTCCCATCATAACTGGAGCAAGTTCTTCCATGAATGGGCCTACTCCTGCTGCCATTCCTTCCCAATCTGTTGCTCAACCAGTGGCACAGCCACAACCACAAGTAATTTCAACACAGCAACAATCACCAGTTCAGCCTGTTTTGAAACCTCCTCCAGCTGTTGTCAGGCCTAGACCTCAGCCATTTGCACCATCACCCTTTACACGTCATATGTCTCTTAGATACAAGTCAACGCCAATGTCACTTGGGCCTCTGAGAGACAATGTTAAAGGCTATGAAGCATTACATGAAGAAGCACAAGCTCCCAAACTACCTCAAACTGTTGATGCTCTAATAGGTGGCATGGCAACTCAGGTGCCACAGCAGCCTCTTAATTATCCCGGAGGATTTGCACCACAAGGGTCAAGTACAAGCCCTGGTCTTCAAACCACACCAATGTACAATGGGCTTCAGTCAACCAGTACAATGAACACTTCTTATGGTATTCCAGCACAGAATGTTGCAAGTCCAGCACAGCCTTTTGGTGGACAGGCAGCAAGTCCATGGACACCACCACCTTCTCAATTACAACGCACCCCATCTGATGCTGAACGGTGGTTGGAATCTGCCGAAAAAATGAACAAAATTAATGGAGGAAATCAAGGTCTTCTGACAACAGTTAATCCTTTCTCTGCAGCATCAACTCAAAATAATGGAATATCAGGTACATGGACACAGGACATGAATGCCTCATTACCTGCTGCTCAGCAAACAAATCCAAATATGTGGGGGAAAACTAGTGTTCCAACTGTTCCAGAAGAACCTGATGAGTTTGAATCTTTGGCAACAAGGCATACTGGGTCACCTGTGGCAAGTCCAGTGTCAAAAAATCCCTTCAGTCAAGGATCACAGGTTTACTGGGTCTAAATGCAGTGATAACGCCAAGTAAATTAATAATAGGTATAAGTTCCCTTTATATACAGTACAGGTATATTGGTCCAGTCAGATGGTCATCATAATAGACCTGTGCCATGTAGGGCTAGTCTCCAACAGGTAGCTTGAATGAGGTATTGTCTATAATCATAAGTCTTTATAAAGGCTGCTCCTGGCTCTCTCTCTCCCCCCCCACTGCAGACACAAACACACACACGTGACAGTTCTTTTCATTAGAACCTAGGTGATTTTAGACAATATGTCATGTCAACCAGGCTGTTGTGGCATATTAGACTAGTGATCGATTATTATGAAATATTTAAGATCATTTTTATTCACGCTAATCTATCAATATACCCCTGTATATAGTATGTTCAATAGAACCCCTCAAACTCCAATCTTGTGACCACAAAACAAGAAACTAGAACATGAAATGCTGGTCATGGAAGTGAAGTGAATTAAGGATAATCTATTGCAACATCATTTACAAATTGAATTGCTCCAACTTTAAAAACAAATAATTGAAAAATATCCTTTGGATAGTTAAAAGGTGATTGCAGATTCCCAGTGAATATCTGGAATACAATGGAATTGCAAGAAAAACATGCCACTGTCATGCTCTTAAACATCAACAGCACTGTTTCTAGAGACATACAACATAAAAAAATATGGATTTTTTCCTGTGAGTACTGGTAAAATTTTCTCTAGCAATTTCTTCATTTCTTCTACTTTTGTTTTATTTTTCTTCAAAAGTGTTTTGAAACAGCTTCAAAAGTCTCTATAATTAAATATAGCCCTTGTGTGATGGCTAAGAAAATGTAAATGCAGACAGTTTAATGTTTGTTTGCATGATGGCTTAGTAATGTTGACACTTTTTTGGGGTGCAATTGTAGTGCCATGTTCTTTTCTTGCTTTTCCATGGCTTGCTGGAGTTCTGTCGTAACTGAATAGCATACCGTGCTAATAAGGTGTTGACGTTATGCACACTTTCTGATATTTTGAATGTTTTTCATGTATGCTTTGCCCTTGAGAACAGAGCAGTCTGAACCGGAAATAAAATTCACAGTATATAATACATAATCTATATCAATGCATGAATTTTATTAGTCAATCTAAGCCAATTTGGTCAATACAAATCAAACCAATTCTTAAATCTAAGTTTTTGATTTTTGCATTTTGTAGTTTTTTATCTTCTGAGGCTTCTTTGTTTTAAGAGCAATGAGGAAAGGATAAGTGATATTGGCTCTCCTATCTATCTAGGGAAGCTTTTTAACATTCACATGGACAGATTAATGACATTCTTTATTTCTTCAAACTACATGAGGTTAATTAATTAGCAGGTACAAAAAGGCAATTTTTTATTTCATTAATATTGTTTTTAAATTAGATACAGTAGTAAACATTACTAAAAGTTGTTTGTTTTTATTTAGTTTTTATTGTAAATCATTAAAATGTAATAAGGAATGAATTCATTGAATGAGTGCATCTCTTCATTAGTTCAATCATGAATTAATAATTTAAGCAATCATACTAGCAATCTATAGTCAGGTATACTGCAGTGGTACTCAATTCAGTGCTATATCTAAGTGTATTAAGCCTGGTTTACATGAAACCATACCAAGCCATCACACCCTTATACAGCATAGACTTTTCTTATGCAGCAGCTGTATATATTCCTGTGAGAATTAAAACCTTTGTTTATGCCTTGGTAAAACTCATTCTGAAGTGCTTGAATGTGAGGTTGCCAGGCAAAAATGTATTGTTTTAGTCAACATGACCACTGCGTAAGAAAATGGTCTGTTGCTCATCAGAAGCATCTTTTGCACTTCTGTTTGAGAATAGCTGTGCTCAGTGACTATATTCAGTGGCTATTTCTGAAAAAAAAAAAATGTCAGAGGCCAAAGGGGTTAAGGCAATAGGTGATATATCATATTACAAGGAATTAAGATTACTCTCTTTGTAATGGTTTCCCATCTGATGTTGTTTGAAAGTTGCATGCTATAACATTGTAATGGCTTCCCATTCATTGTCTGAAAATTACACGTTATAACATTGAAATGGCTTCCCATTCATTGTCTGAAGTTACATCTGGAAACTAAATAAACCCATTTTTCTTACTCGTATAAAGCTGCTCTGACTCCATTCGTTTGCACTAGAGTGAAAGCTTTCAAATTCATGTTCTTAAAAGCAATTAGGATCAGGAATCTTATAGGGCTTTTTAAGAAATCTGAAAACATTCTCTTTGGGCAAAATTATTTTCCTATAATTGCAGATTATTTTTTCTATTAAGTTACTATTAATTTGTATGTAATGTATTAATAAAATGAAAGGTTTGTTGTCACCCAGAATTGTATAATAAGTATTGAGTGTGATTGTTTAAGTGAGAGAAGTCTTCTGAAAAACTGGTGTTGGTGTTGACACTGATGTTTCCTAAGCAGAAGTCATCTTCAGAGTCCAGTCAGTATTGCATGAAAGTGGGTGGTATTTATAATCTAGTGTAAATCTGATACATATTCTGCTCACTTATTCCACTTGACCATCAAGATGACTTCTGCTCAGGTTGTGAAACGTCAGCCAACACCAACAACAGTCTTTCTCAAGACTGCTTTCACTCAAACAATTGCAATTACCCTGATCATTTCACGATTGACCTCAGGCAAATGAAGATCTTGTAAATCCCAAAATTAAAAGTGAGAGTTTATATACCGAGAATGGATTATTATAATTATAATAATAATAATAATAATCTTTTATTATTATTATGATAATTACGTCACAGTGAATGCTTTGACTCATCCCACACGGAGATCACCTGATGGCTCTTGAGCTTGCAAACGTTCGAGCCGTGAGAGCGGGGTTGACAATAAGCCAAGGTCTCACTAACAGACTGCTAAATAAGTGGTCTTTTGCTGATACGTTGAGTTGTAATGAACTCCTCATTACAAATTCAAGAGCTATATCTAGTTATAGACCCGGGTCTATAACTAGATATAACCCTCATAAACGTATCCGAGATACATCCCGATGAATACAAAAGAAAATCGTGTCAAGTATGCAATAATACCATATATAGTTAGGAACGAATTTTCTTTTCTTTTCCCAAGAAAGAGAGTAAGAACTGCTACTTTAATATCACTCATAACCAGTCACGCTTGCTCAGTCTTCGTGGTCTTGATCACCCCTCCCCTAACAGCTGTGCCTTCACTTTAAAATGTAATTGTACCAAAGATGAATAAACAATAAAGGCAGTAGTCCTATATTTACGTCAACAGGACCTTTAATCCTTTGATGACAAGCTATGTTTAAAATTGTTGAGCTAGAGCCAGCGACGTAGGAGCCTAATTATAGTCGGGGGGAGGGGCTAAACTTCGAATTTCCGTGTCTAGATTTTACAAATAATAATAAACTTCGAATTCTCTAGTTTCTTTTTACTCGTTCTTTGAAACTTGAGTTTCATTATTTTTTACTTATTTCTTCCGAAGATTTTTTATAGTCCCTGCGCAAGGGCAAAAAGGTAAGTATTAAACTAGACGTTTAAAATATTAGTCAAAATATTTAGATTAGCAGTAAGTCTTTAAAATTTTTGCTTCTCTCTCTCTCTCTCTCTTAAGTCCCTGTTGCACGAAACGAAATGTTTTATAAGCTGAACGGCCTTGTAATGACATTGCAAGACAAGTTTCCATAGGCGGCGGAGCGGTTTGAAAAGTGGGGGGGCTCACAACTGAAAAAAAGTTTTTATGACGTCATTAATAAAGACGAACCTTCACTTTCGAGAATTTCAATCGAAAGAACCAAAGTGTAGCTTCCGTTGGTCTTTCGCCTGGACGAATTTTTTGGCAATGAAATGTTCGTCTACCTTGTCTTTGTAGGTCTTATGACAGTGCAAAATCATGCAGCCGTTCAAACGATCCTGACCCATTGTATTCCTTAGGGAAGAAGTCAAAACAATGATCCAAAATAGGGACCCGATTTTACTGGTTTAGGTAGTGGGTACCGGTACATAGCCCCTCTCCCCTCAAGTACCCCTTAAATTGTTTTAATCCTGGAGATCCATAGTGACTATCTCTTCTTATAAACACAGTATAGCATACAATTAAGCAGATGGTAGATTAACTTCGCAAATAAACTTTTGCATAGAGATATTTGAGTACAACTAATTCAGGATCATAGCCAGTGGTGGTGGGTACTGGATAGCACCACCCCTCCCCCCTAAATCGGGTCCCGTCTGATGAGCATTGTTTTGGCCTCATCCCTTAGGTAGGTCTTAAGGCGTCTGAGTGCAGAAAAAAGATGCGAGCTAGGTAGATTTTTAATTGCCCAAAAAGTGGGGGGCTAGAGACACCCCAGCCCCCACGGCTCTGCCGCCTATGGTTTCACGAGGGTGTTACATGGTGCAAGGCTAACAGCTAACGGCGACCCCTAAATCGCGCCACATATGTGCTTGGCTTGTGAAACTTTCTTCTCGGCATGAGCTTTTACGTTATAACAGAGCTTTGTTTTCAAGGAAAAAACTAGCCTGAAGCATTTCGAATATTCTTAGGCTCCTATTACATGTAGTATTTATTTTTCTTAGTTAAATTTTTTTTCTTTCCACCTGCACCCACTTTCTTTCGTGATAGCCAGCTCTTTTTATAATTTTCGCAGTTGGTCCTGTCAGCTCTTGGCTAAAACTGTTCTAGAAAGCCAAGTGTACAGTTTCAATCCATACCAATTATTCCCCAACTGGTCTATGTGAAGGGACTGGTCATTATAGGCCTTCTGCCCTGGGTGGGGTGGGGTGGGGTGAGTTTAGCAAGGTTTAGCCAAGAACGTAGGGGAGTGGGGGGTAACACAAAAAATATAACGAGAGACAATAGAAGGGAGAACACATAAAATTGATAGGAAAATTTAACCGACAATGAGGAGATCACAGACAGACAGACAGACAGACAGACAGATTTTATTTGGAGATTTGCACTTAATACGTACATCAGCTAAATCCAAAT
>WUAP02137316.1:0-12815 GCA_015163945.2 Stichodactyla helianthus
TACGCTCGCTTTGCGCGACGCTCAATCTATTTTGTTGCTTCTGTGAGTTCAAGAGAGGTCGACTTGGAGCAAGTCTATGGCTCCAGAGCAGCCTTAAGGTACTGGGCGAGCAATGCTACATTGGCATTTAAGGTGCCGACCTGTTCCCTCCTAACGGTTTGCCCAACGCAAATAAACCGAAACCCCGTGTTCCTCGTATAGAAGACATACAAAATCTTCTATTGCCGAGCCTAGCTTAACGGGAGACATGCCACGTTGTGTATGGTCGTTAGTGCCAATCTGAAGGAACACTATGTCGGGTCGAAACGCTTTCACAATACCACGACCTCCCATCCCGTACCAACGTATAGTCACCGGTTCAGTCAAATTGAAATTCAGGTCGTATTCGGGACTATTTTTTTTCTTCAATAAATTCCCGAAGACGGCGAATAAAGGAATGCCCTAATATAAGAACACGGGGATGGACCATTACTAAGGAAGGGTCAACTGGAAAGACGACAAAGACAAACCGAGTGAAAGTTAAAGGGAAATAAGATGTATACTCTATCAATTTCGAGAACGCTTTAGCGACCTCACGATGGTGTACAAACTAAGCAGGAGGAGGGCGAGGTAATCCGTACAACGGCTTAAGTAGTGCACCAAGCCGGGTGACCGCCTCGGTCCCAGGTCACTCGATAAGTGCTTGATTAAGGAGACATCGCGAAAAAAGTCATTATGCTCTTGGCATGTTTTCTTTGTCGTTATATGCTTAGTGTGCAACACTTGCATATTAAAAACTTAATTATCCTCAAATAATACATGCAGAACAGCAAGCTCGTATTACATAAGTTACACTTCAAACGTTCGTTAATGAGTGCATCAGAAAGTTTGACAAGCAAAAGCTTCGTACAGCCTATTCCATTAATATGACAAGACAAACAGGTGGCAACGAAAACTAATGCCGCGGAATATTATGAAAATAAAGTTCAGAAGTGAAAGGTTTAGAAGTTAGCCCAAGGCATCTGAATTTTCATTTAGAATTTGACCCAATTAAGGAAAGGTCCACGTTTTTTGAACCTTCAGGGGCTACAAATCATTATGTTCTTACACTATTCTACCCATATTGATCGAGGCAATGAACTGGGAACTAGGAACCGTGTGTGAAAGGATTTCGAGATCCAAATACACTATAATCCAAACAAAGTGACATTAGATAACGACATTACAAATTTATAAATAGAAACATTCCCAATCCGTTATCACATGCCATTATAAGCTGGCCCCCCTCCCCCTTCGGGAACAACCCAATTAATGTTCTGACTGGGGTCCTTGATATCACACGTTTTGCAGTGCACACAGTTTTGTGCATTGATCTGTAGCCTCATTCCTTCACCACTCTCAAGTGGTACGTACTCGTAAACACCCGCGGGACAAAACCTCTGTTCTGGCCCATCATAGATTCCGAGATTCTGTTTAACTGGGACGGTGTCGTCTTTAAGAGTGAGATGAGCTGGCTGGTCCCCATCGTGATTTGTCCCACTTAAGGCTACTGAAGAGAGCAGGTCAAAGGAGACCACGCCGTCCGGTTTAGGGTATTCTATTGGCTTGTTGTCCTTGGCTGGAGTTAGGCAGGCTGCATCTGGTTTAGGCGTGCGGAAGGTCCAGGGTTCTTTGCCTCTCAAAAGAACGTAAAATACTGCCGCATATGCTAACGTACCATAGAGACCAAGTGGTGTGTGGAAGGAAGGACGAATATTGCGAACGCTCTTGAGTTCTTTCCAAACCCAACTGTTCTTCAGGTTTGGCTCGTACGATTCCAAGTAAAGACCTGTAAACAAGAATAAATTACAAATCTTTTCTAAAATGCCATATCCCGAGTGCACATCCGAGAACTAAAGTAAAAGGATAAACTAATGAAAATTTACATTGACTGCAGTGTTGAGCAGTTTTCGTCTGAGTGAGGAACGCACACTATAGACCTTTCTCACGCGGTGGCCATTGAAACAACGCATTTCTGGCCTGGCAAGTCTTACATTCTAGCACTTCGGAACGAGTTTATCCGGTAAAAAACCGCCACCCGATTAGCTCAGTTGGAAGAGCATCGGTCTGTTGTGAGGGAGGTCGTAGGTTCAAGCCCCGGCCGGACCAACACTCAGGGTCTTAAAATAACTGAGGAGAAGGTGATAATATCTGTAATAATATCTGCAAATGGTTAGACCTTCACGCGGCTCGGATGATCACGTTAATGGCGGTCCCGCGCATTTGAATATATTCGTATAGATATTTGCACGTTATAAATGCATAGAATTTACATTTTTATTATATATACCTATTTGCAAAAAGGTTGTCATAGGGAAGAACTTTAGTAATTTAGTGAGAAAGGAATAAATTACAAGACAAAAGATCATTGTCCGAGAACAAAAGAAAGAGTTTAGCTTCAGTGATCTTCTTTTGTCATTTTAATTTATTCCTATCCCACTAAACTACAAATGTTCTTTTTCCCTATGGCAACCTTCTTCAAATAAAATTATATATGCTTTATATTGCACATGTGAAAAAAGGCAGTACGTCCAATCAGCGTCGCGTACAGCACTTTTCACATGTGAAAAATATAACCAATCGGAATAAAGGATTGAAATCTTCAGCCAATCAGAGAACGAGAAATGACACTTGAATCGCTTTCCGGGCAAAAACACGTTTGGTTTTGAAAATTTTCAAAACAAATTTTTCAAATCAAGCCACTTTGTGTCACTAGAATCTTCAATTGACAAGTTTATCGGAAAAAAAGATAAAAACAAACAAAAATACTTTAAGTAAAACAACGAGAGACTTGGCTTTGCTGCAAGATTTTCTGAAGACAAAACAAGCAAAGAAAGATGTTGAAACCGCCGAACCTAATGTAGCTGCCTTTCTCATCGAAGTCATCGAAGTATGGAAAAAAAGATGGGGAAGATTACGGACCAGCTACTTTGAGATTGTTTATAATTATCAAGCTTCGATCGATATCTAAGAAACAAAGCAGGGTCATGAAGTTAGAAAATATCCACAGTGGACCATTCAATGTTGCCATAAATACGGTAAACCAAAGCCCCGACTTCTCGTCCTTCGATTCCATGACCAAACAACAGAGCGTCGCCGTTATATCATGAAGTTGGATAGCGAATAAAACTGTTGAATTAAGGACTAACAGACTTTGTTTTCTACTATAAGCTTTGTGCTAGCCGGTTTTGACTTTGAAACTTCTTCAACTTTAGATTACTATTACATATTTTCACTTTGTTTATTTTCATTTTATTTGGTTTTGTTTGTACAAATAATTTGTCTGAGTTTGCTAGCTACATGCTCATCAGTTTGATTCAAGAGGAAATAAGACCATTTTTATGTATGAATTCTAGTTATATATATAATAAACAGATCACATCATAGAAAGTGCTTTATACGGTGTTACATTCACTCGTTGTTTGTGTTAAAAGCACTTACTCGCTCGTACCTCGCTCGTTCGTGTTTTGTCACAAACAACTCGTGAATATAGCCCCGTGACTTTCTATGGAGTAATCTCTATACATTTAACAAAAACAATGGTATTTATTATTATGGGAACAAATATGGCTAATAAATATGGCTGCTGCGTGAGAAAGGTCTACTGACTCACAGCACGTGCACAGTACAATGAAGTAGGAGCGTAATTTCAGGAGGGGGGAAGGGGGCTAAAATCCTAAAACGCAAATTTGTGCTTAACTTTATTTTTATATTATTTTTTACACGTTCTTTGAACCGAGATTTAATAAGTATTTTTTACTCATTTCTTTCTTTTCTTTCTTTCCTTTTTAAGTCCTTGTCTACGGGCAATGAAAAACAGCTTTGAGTCAGATTACAGTCATTTTGCGACCGAGTTTGAACGGAGAAAATGTAAGCGCATTCGTAATGTCTTCGCTCGATACTATAGTGACTCTTCGTCGTCCGATCATTTCGAAACTGGTTGGAAAATAATGAGGTGATGCTTACGATTCTGCTAGATCGTAAGCTTCTTACAGGCATCCCAGCTACTTTTTGGACAAATTTGATAGAAAATAAAGGCTGTGTTAGACTTTTAGATAGGAAATTATAGGATTTTTTCCTAAAATATAGGTACTTTATAGGAACACTGACACAGTAAGTAATATGTATTGAAAGAGCATTTCCAGTGGTAATAATTTACCTTTCAAACTTTTAAACGTTTTTCATCAAAACAGTTTCTTATAGTGTAATGCAGTTATCAGGGGATTCCCCACGATGTCGACCACCGGGCTAACCATGGATATAGGTGGGAGAATACAAGGAAATTGATACAAACATTGCCACTGGGGTCAGGAAAATGCTTGAGAAGTAGAGGTGGAGGTTATGATGAAATTGTTTTTGTGAAACTCACAATGGGGAACGATTTTCATCTAGAAAACAAGAATGAGTTCTTACTAAATATTCTGAAAAATGAAGTGAGATTTTAGGTCACGGAAAACCCTGACCAGGGACATTATCCAGGAACTTTGAAAAGAATGACTCCCCTGGCTGGGGGAAATCAAGATTATTTCTGACCTTTTACAATCCCCCCGTTAGCACGGGGGATTGAGCCCTTGGGGATGCCACTGATGGTGCATAACACAACTGGGAAGCTCAGACAATATCATATCTCGAAGTTTTTTTCCTGTCGACTATCTAACAGTTATGATATGTAACTCCTTTTAAAAAATTGAATTTTTCTTATCTCTTGTTTATTTAAGAAACATCAAAATTGCTAGAAAGTGCACATCATTAACATTCAAATAACAATTTATAGGAAATATAGGTTTTCTTAAAATATAGGCTCTTTATAGGATCCTATACAAATTATAGGAAATGTAGGATATATAGGTCTGGGATGCCCGTTCTTATGATTACGACGTTTACGACGCCAGAGTGAACAAGGCCAGTTACAGCTATAGTACGAAGCGTGCCGTATCACTTCCCATTCACCGAAATCCGCTCTTCTAGGATTACTCAGACAAATATCATAATACATTAAGGATGAAGAACAAACAATGGAAAAGATACAAACATTAAAAATAATACCACAAACGCGAAAAGGCAAAACGGGGAAGGTTGTGTGTCGAAATGTCATTTACCTTCTGTTTCTGATTTGAGGTCCTCGTCTGTCAGAGCTTCAAATGCACTTTCAGCTGCAATCATTGCACTCTTCATTGCATTATGCGTTCCTTTAATCTTTGGCACATTCATGAATCCAGGACTACAACCAATTAAAGCACCACCAGGAAATGCTAGCTTTGGAACACACTGAAGGGTAACGAAAACATTCCAATAGGCGTTTTGCAGCAAACATTCACATGACGATAGACCACTTCAATAGCGAATCAGGGTTCCCAGTCATGTTGAAAAACTAAATTCCCTGACTTTTCCCTGTTTAAATAATTTCACTTACCATTTTGCACAAGAAAACCAAAAACAATTTATATGATGTTTTGTCCACAATGACAATCACGTGACAATTTTTCAAGATGTCAATGGTTTATAATGCTTTTTCTCTAAACGCTATGCATAATAGACCAGTCGAGTCGGGGCTTGGTAACGAGTCCCTCAGGAGGAGGCCGGTCAGCCATCATGTTGCACTTCTCTGTTTTACAAGTATGGCGTCTGTAGAGAAGCCTTCAGTTTGAGGCATTAAACTCACTTATTAATGGCTCAGTACTGCTGCGTTCCCCAGTGTAAACGTAAAGGATATCGCACATCAACTGGTGAGACGGTTTCATATTTTAATTTTCTAAAATCACAGGACCTGAGAAAGAAATGGATTATCGCTATACGAAGAGATCCGGGAAAGCACTTCTGTCAGAACCAAAGTCTGCTCACGGCACTTTAAGCCGACTGACATGAGAAAATCTCTTAACGGAATAATAACTTTGAAATAAGGTGCTGTACCAAGTAAATTTGCTTGGTCTTATTCCCCACAAAAAAGAAAGGGACCAAAAGATCGACAACACTCAAATACTACAAACGAACTTGCCAATGAAAGTACCAGTGAACCATGCGAAATGGAGGAAACCAAGTCAGTCGAAGATCTGTTAAAAGAAGAAATCGATGAGCATAAAGAAAAGATCTGTTCTCTTTAAGAAAAAGTCGCTGATCTTGAAGCTCGTGTTGCTTCAAACGAGGCCGATTTAAGTAAAAAATATTGCTGAGAATGAAGTACTGCAACAACAGTACAGAAAAATATATTATGACAACAAAGTAATGAAGCAGGAGATGATTGAGAAGGAGAATGAAGTCCAACAAGTCAAGGAAGAGTTGCTAAGCTTTAAGAAAACAGCCTTTACCTTGGATATTGTAGATTGTTATTGTAGATTGAAATCTAAAGAAAACATTTCATTTTACACAGATATTGCTTAAATAAGCAAGAAGTACCAGCTGAATTCTATGACTGCATCACCGAAGATGTTGAAAATGATGAGCAAGAAACAGAAAGAGTATCAAAGAAAGGACGGCCAAGGAAACTTCAGCCAATAGTCCACTTTTGATATTTTTGGTTGAGTGATCATACACAATAAGAACTGAATCGAGGCCCCGGGGAAACAAAGAAATAATTGCAACTATTCTTTTGTTTCCCTGCAGCCTCGATATTAATACTATTGTGTGTGATCACTCAACCAAAATATTGAAAGTGGGCTATTGATCTCAATTCTTTTTGGTCATGTGCAGGCTTAGAAGGGGGTTTAAACAGCACCATCTAGCCCATCTGTTTGGAGTGTCTCAGTCAACTGTGAGTTGAATATTTATTTCATGGATCAACTATATGTATTTGAAATTTGGCCAAATTAAAATTTGGCCACCAAAAGATGTAGTATTGAACACTTTGCCTGAGGGATTCAAGGAGATTTACCCTAACACAAGGATAATCATCGATTGCACTGAAGTAAGGTGTGAAATGCCAAGCAGCTTGCTAGTTAATTCTGAGCTTTTTAGCTCATAAAAATCACCAAACCTTAAAAGCTATGATTGGCATTGCTCCTAGTGGGGCTATCACATTTATAAGCGAACTTTACACAGGAAGCAGATCAGTTCGGAAAATGGTTGTTAGAAGTGGACTGTTGAAACAGGAATTTGAATCTGGAGATCAAATTATGGCCGACAAGGGCTTTACCATAGAAGACCTTTTACCTTTGGGAGTCAAAGTCAATTATCCACCCTTCCTTGGTGGAAATTCACAGCTGTCTTCAGAAGACGTTATTGAAACACAACCATTGCAAGTTTAAGAATTCATGTAGAACGTGCCATAAACAAAATAAAGAACTTCAGGATCTGGCAAGGTGATTTCCCGCTTAACCTTACTGGATTTTCAAACCAGATGTGGGCAGTTTGTGCCTTTCTTTGCAATGCTCAGGACCCTCTTATTTCAATATAATTAGAAATAAAGGAAAGTTATAGTGCTTAGAAAAATGAGGTTATGTATATAATTATAATATAATTATGTAAGGTTGACTATGAATCAAAGTGATAACACTTACTCCATTAAAAAGTAGTAATTTTACAACGTCCTAAATAGTCCAAAATCCTTTGTTTTTGAATATTTAAAAAGTTTTATTTTGCACATTTAGTGAGTCCTTAATGGGGTAGGTGCAATCACTCTATCATGTTAGCAAAAATGTGTAATATAAATAATTGTCTAAATTTGGCTTGAAGTGCAGTGATATAGTACTACACAGCTATTGCACTAACATAATTTTAAATATGAACAGTACACAATGTATATATCAGGGTAATAAATTGTTCATTAGAGTGATTTTCATATGACCGTGAAAGAATAGGCCAAACAGGCAAATTAATGGTACTACTTGGTAAAAGCTGGTATTAGACTAGAGGTCACAGATCTTGGCACATTGTGACAAAGCAGAAATGGTCTATTTTCTTTCACAGTCATATGAAAGTCACCGCATTAATCATTTCTATTTGTGCAGTATTCAGAAGCAGCTTGTTTTAAGAAGTGATCAAAATAAAATGTCTTAAGTTTGCTCCTGGTCGTGCTCCAAAACTGATCATCACGCTTTATTCTTTAGATGATCATTCCCACTGATGTATACACAACAAAGTCACACCAATCAGCCTTGGTGACTCCCAATTGACCTTGAACCTGATAGTAGTAGGGATGATTTTCCTTAAGCTTGGGTATTCCTTGATCATTCTTACAGCAGAAAGTACTATCAGAACAAGCATCTAGAGGGGTCACACAGAACATTGTTGCAGGACTTTTTACTTCAACCAGTCCAAAAGGCTTCTCACACCCAATGTCTGTCACCTTTCCATCTGGTGTAGCTCCTACAAAAGGTAAATCAATACAAACCACTAAATCTGACCTTGTTAGCTTTATGGGACTTCTTGTTGAAAACATGTATTTTTCATACTGTCTTAAGGCTATTGGTTCATATGTCTGGCCATGTAGAGTGTGCCTCGAATAAAATTGTTTTGGATGCAGTAAAGAATTGTGTTGTGTTGGCGCTGACGACAGCAAATCCTTTGAAAATTTAAGGCTGTTAACCTAAATCTCCACTCATTTTTCCATGATTCATATTCTGACTGTCTGTGTTTTCTCTTCAATATTGTTTAGTTTCTCCTTGTCAACTCTTAAGTGTTCAAGTAGGTTCTTTTCTTGGGTGTCTAATTGTTCTGGTATTACATATTCATTTGTATCATATAGAGGAAACTTTGGATACTGCAAATCATTTCTGGCTTCAGAAGAAAGTCTTGTCATTGCATCAATATCACAGAAAACAATGAAGTTAGATTCTGTGAAGGTGAGGTGGTAGCTGGCAAAGGAACCTTTTGGACTTTTCCCAAACTTGGTATCTATATACTCTGCCTCATCTGTGGGAGACATTATTTGTGCCAATGCCATATTAGGATTGATATTTAGCAGGTCTGCCTTCAGCTGAATTTCATCATTCTTTTGTGCCTCAATACTGTTCCTGGCTTCATAAATCAAACATTTGAGCCCATCAGGTTTGTTAGAAGAAGTGCAAGTGGTGGAGGAGTCATTTAACTTCGTCTTACCAAGTCCATAACTGGCTTCGGTTGTATGTTATCTCCTCTCCCAACCTTGTACCATAGCTGAAGAGAGGAAGTACATGCAAGTTTGGGGCACATATCATTTTCATTGTTCAAATCTTTAGCATCTTTGCACTCATATATGGTAAACTTGCAAAGCTGCATCATAAGAGCAAGGACACGATTACAAAAGCCAACTTTGCCTGCAACACATGAGCAGTGTGCATGCTTAACTTCTGCAGTAACTAAATCAAGTGCGATTTTTAAATCATGGGGTGGATCATTCTTTCGGTAACTATGATGGCATTTGGATTTAACCAAGAAAAAGTCACTGTCACTTGCTGTTTCAAGGTCTTTCAAGTATTCGTCTTCTAAAAACGTCTTTGCTTTTCGTAAGCCGGTAGGTACTGAGTGTTGGCCCTGGTTTGGATCTATGTTTTTGCCAGTTTTAGAAACGTGGATGTTCATCTCGGCTTTGGAAAACAGAGGCATTCTTTCTAGGACCAGCCATCGATTGGAAATTTTACTAATGGGACGTGAGTGGCGGAATCTACACTCTGTAGCTGATTTAGTCTTCTTTTCCTCTTAGATTAGATTTCATTTGGGTCTGGATCAACTATGTTCTTGTCTTGACCAGTACAGATATATTCTTCAACCCTAAAAACCAAAAACAAACAAAAAACAGCAATGAGATAACTTATTCGTCTATCTTGAGGATGTACACAGGATAACTTCAGCCTTCGAAGAGTGAGAATAGATGTGCCGCATATAATCGATGTATGCGCAAGCATCAAACGTAAAATGCAGTCAAAACATTGTTCTTTACACAGAGAAGAACGATTTTGCCTTCTAACTTCTCTTGGGTTGTTCTCTAAATAGCTTAATTTAAATCATATTTGCTTCTTTAGCCTTAAAAAAGAAACAAGAGGAAGGAAAGAGAAAAAATATTTAACATATCGCTAGCGTTGATGTACCTTACTGTTTGACAAGTTGAGCTTTAGTTTTCAAGCCCTTGCAATCATCGCCACGACATCTTAACCAGAAGCGAAGTTCTTCAACCTTCAATTTTGATGGTAGCCTTCCATTCAAAGCAGCTCCAGGTATATCACTTTCAGAAAGATCCATTTTTACGCGACATAACAAATTGAAACATAAGGGAAACCTGCAACATGATGGCTGACCGGCCTCATTCTGATGGGACGTGTTACCAAGCCCCGACTCGACCGGTCTATTATGCATTGCGTGTATACAAACGAGTTTTTTTTCAAGGCATTCAATGTTTTGATACCTTTATCCTTGAAAATGCAACTATATTAAACATATGACAGCTATTATGGGACAGCTGTGACAAAAATTCCCTGACTTTTCCCTGACTTTAGGTGAAAATCTGAATTTCCCTGACCAAATAAAAAAATCCCTGACTTTTCACTGACTTTTCCCTGACTGTTTTTTCCCCTTACTTTTCCCTGACCCCTGGGAACCCTGCAAATGAATTGAGCTTACGGTCCCTTGGGGAAGGTTCCACAGGATGGCAAACAAACTTTAAAATGTTTAGTATCTTGTGATCAAAAGCATGTTATAAAGGTAGAGCAGTATTCTTTGTTTTAACGTTACGTCATCTGGTGAATTTTAACAAAAGACTTTAATTAGGTCTTTTTGTTTGTACCATCAGCATGGCCGCCATGTCTTTGTCTTTTGATCCCCTTGGGAATTGTTGAAAACCATCAACAGGGCTGCGTGGCCTTTTCTAAAAATAGCCCTCTTGATAGATGCATGACTCAGACAAACAAAATTATACTGAAAAGAACATACATTTTATTTCGTTGTATTTTATTTTATAAACATTGCATATTTTCAAAAAAAGGTGTCATTAAAAACCAAACGGCAGAAATCGGACTTAAGGAGAAGATAAATTCGGTTTGTTTGTCTGAGTTGTAACGTGACTGTCACGCAGCCCCATTCATATTAACACGAAAACAAGGCCAGTTGTACAATGAAGTAAGAAAAGGAGAAAAATGGATTTTTTTCATTTTCCCCAATGTCATTTTAAAGTTCGAAACAAAACAAGACGTTTCAATAGATCGCTTCGGCGCAATGTTTTCCCAATGCAGAATCTTGCTAATAAGATTTGTTTGAGGTTAATCCATAATTTCATGTATCTTCAAAAAGTTAAAAAACCAAAAGGAATGGCACGTAACCTGTAATGGAAAACAATGAATAATTTCTATTGGATTTTGTCTCGCTATATCTCTGAACACTTTGAACTGGCATTGTCTTCTTAACCCCACCCCCACTCCCGTCTCCTAAGCTTCATTAAAGCATATGAACAAGGTCTATATCTTTCGTGCACCGGGTTTTATTGGTGTACAATATCAAAGCCTTATTCATTTTTGTAACTTACTTCCTCTAAACGAATAGTTGGTGTCTGATCTGACCACCCACCCACTAGACTAAATCCCCTTGAGCGTAATGTTTTGCCATTTCAGTGTCAATCCTTTGAAACAAAGAAATAATACCCACGGGACAATGACATACAAAGATCTGAAATGGGGAAAACATGCCCAAGGTGATTTGAGCACGGCAGGTGTTGAAGGATATAATCAAAGTTTGAATTAATTTTGAAGTTTGGAATCTTCCGTTTTATTAGTGAAAACTCAGAGCGGATAATGAACTCAATTTTGAACAATGAAATAGAATCTAGATGGGGTACGCTTGAGCCGTTTTAACTGTATATAAATTTTTTAATTACCTGATAACCTCCTTCATTTAATGCTCTTGCTCCATATGCTACTCTGTTACCTCCCTCAAATGTTGGTCTTACTACTGGGTGAGTCTTGAAACGCTAAAATGAAAAGTCTTGCTCTTGAATTTCTACTATCCTTAACTATTATTGTTAGAAATTTCAATTTGAATGAACTTTGACAAATCGAAAAAAATAAACCAGCTGAAATCGCAACATCTGAGCCAATGTCAATATTGCATTCAAAATTCTTTTTCACTATACCTTATTTTCAGTAACCTCGTTACCAGAGGTTTTCTCCTCCATGGAAGAGGAGAAATAGGGGGAGCGCAACTCTTCGTACCTCCGGTGCTCCTTGCTTAGCACTTTGCAAGAGATCAGAAAGACTCTTGGCACCAGGGTGTATTTTCAGGTAACTTATGTTGACTATTGAATCGTGATGGATCAGGTCGTTATACCATGATTTTTAAAAATATTGGAGGCTTCAGGAGATCACATTTCAAAGAAATTCTTACCTGAAATTCCTTAAATGGACTCAAATAAGGATTGGAGTAGTCCAGGCCCAACACAAATCCCACTGAAATAAGAGGGGCCCCCTCTTTCTCTCTATCAAGATGATAAATAAATGAACCACCATATGTCTTGCGATCCTGAAAGAAAAATAGATTCACAATTCAAGTAACATGTTATTGATAACCTGAAAACCCCTAGTTTCACACAAGGAATGCACATTTTATTTTTGACAAAATCACTTGAAATGTCACTCAGTATGACAGCTTGTTAGTTGCCTTGATTGATTTTGCCAGGTGTTTCTTTTCCATTGCTAAATGCAAAAAAGCTGTAGCCGTTCGTATTTTAACCTACCAGTGGCCAACCAACAGTGTGTTCTACCAATCCCGGCTGGTGCTTGTGAGGACTGATTTCCCATAACTGGAAAAATGCAAATGAATAGAGACAGAAGTTCATAACCAGAAGTGTCCATCTGGGTAATAGTCCCATCACTCATCAGATGTCCGAGTGAGCTATTTTT
>WUAP02137327.1:0-12811 GCA_015163945.2 Stichodactyla helianthus
GAAATGACATGTTCAATGATCGAATGGTTGAGAATGGGATGAGGTTTAGTGTGAACAAGGAAATGACATGTTCAATGATCGAATGGTTGAGAATGGGATGAGGTTTAGTGTGAACAAAGAAATGACATGTTCAATGATCGAATGGTTGAGAATGGGATGAGGTTTAGTGTGAACAAAGAAATGACATGTTCAATGATCGAATGGTTGAGAATGGGATGAGGTTAAGTGTGAACAAAGAAATGACATGTTCAATGATCGAATGGTTGAGAATGGGATGAGGTTTAGTGTGAACAAAGAAATGACATGTTCAATGATCGAATGGTTGAGAATGGGACGAGGTTTAGTATGAACAAAGAAATGACATGTTCAATGATCGAATGGTTGAGAATGGGATGAGGTTTAGTGTGTAGACACTATACATGAATGTACTGCAAACGCATCTTCAGCCCTTTTGAGCTTGAGAACAACAAGTATGATAAAGCAACCAACTATTTCATTGGCATATGACGAGTACATGATGTATAGTCCAAAATCGATGACCAAATAAAGCCCACTGCAGGAGTGCCAAAATGAAGCAATTTCTCTTACTTTTTTCCAGTGTTATAAATCCATCCAATTGCTTTCAGAATTCCTGGACAGTTCACGTTTGCTGGCTGGTGCGCAGACGACAACGACCCCTCTCCATATTTACAGATCGACTTTCAACAAGAGACTGTAGTGCGTGAACTGGCAACACAAGGACTTGAAGAACCATCAGGGAACTGGGTGACAGAGTACGCGTTGAACTATAGCTGTGATGGAGCAACTTGGTCGGTGTATAAAGATGAAGGAGACGTCAATCAACGGGTAGGTTGGGTAGAGTAGGCTAAAAATATCAATGGATGGATATGATAATTCTCAAGGTAAAATTAACATCACAATGTGACAAAGTTTATAACACTACGTCCACCTATAGAGATAACATCAAGAAGGGGCTCTCTTACGATGCTGTGCTCTTGAAAAACTCTTGTCTCCAAGTTATGGCGCAGATTAAGAAAAAAAAGAAGGGAAGAAAAATGGAAATCAAAGTTGAAATTACTCAATTTTCCTGCCAAAACTGTCCCATTTCCAAGTCACGTATCGGGAAGGACGAGGAAGACCGTGCCTGCAGCCGTGAACAATGTTGTAATGTAAGATTTATAGAGTCAAATTAGTACTTTTAATTTCCTTTAAGGTTTTCAAGGGTAACACGGATGATACAACAGTAGTCAAAGTCCATTTGAAGCTGCCAATCATCGCCAGAATGATTCGCTTCCGGCCTCTGAAGAAAAGACAGCACGGAATGGCTTGTATGAGAGTAGAGATGTATGGCTGCAATTCAAAACCAGGTAGTTCAGAAAAATTGTCACTTTTTGTCTAACCAGGGGGGGAGAGGAGCCACCATGTGGTACAAATGGAAGTACACGATTGGCTGTACTCTCCCTAATGACGAGTTATAACACTTCTTGGTCAGTTTGGTTGAGGGCAGAGTACACTCCGAACAAAATGAAATTCTCTTAATCAACGAAAGAGGGTAGTGAGAATCCAAACGCGCCAAATGAGGGAAAGTGGTAATAGACCTATTTACTTTGGTCGTAATGTTTTTCCATTTTAGACCACGTGTCATTCTATTGGGAATAAGATTCTTTGTTCGAGTTCATATATTAACGTGTCTTCTCAAGCGTTTCTGGGAAACGGGATAAAAGACAAGAGAATGACACGTGATCTGAAATGGGAAAACATTACACTCAAAGTAAACAGAGGCCTTTTGCTAAGTATTCCGAGGGAGAGGTCCTTGATTAAACTTGTAACTTCAGCTTACGATCGTTAAGAGGAGTCTGGAGGAGTCTTATTACCAAATTTATGAGAATTTTATAAAACGAACGGCTGACAATGATTTGTCAACTTTTGATTCAGATAAAAGATTCAGTGACTGCAGTGTTCCAGTAGGAATAGAGAACGGTCAAATAAGCGACGCCCAGATCACCTCGTCGTCATATTCACAAAATCACTTCCCCTATTATGCACGTCTGAACAACAAAAACACGGTTGTCGATGGCAACATAAGCTGGGGAGCCTGGTGCACAAGTGCAGTTAAGAACCAGCAATATTTACAGGTAAGGTTGCCTCTACTGTTTCCATGACAACCATTTTGAAAAGTAACCAGGCCTCTGAAAGAAAGATTCCCATTGGTTAATCATTGTCACGTGGTTTAGAGATGTGCTCCATTCCTCAAATACACAACTTGATCACGTGATGACATTTTAGGAATAAATGACACTGTCTCATCAAATAGTTAAAGCGAATCTTATAAATTTGACGAACATATTTCCAACTATATATATATATATTTTTAGGTTGATCTCGGGAACGTACGCTCCATATCAGGCGTGGCTACACAGGGATACGTGAAAGGAGGCTGGGTTACCAACTTTAAGCTGCAATTCAGTTCAAACTTGAGAGACTGGAAAACATACAAAAATAACAACTCGAGTACAAATAAGGTAAGCTTGATCACGTGAACATCAGTTCGAACCCAGCCCTCAACTGATCTACTCGCACAGATCCGAAATGGGAAAGAATGGTTCGATATTGGGTTGACTCCACTTTTCTGGATAGCAGATGTAGATGAACTTGTGTAGCACTAAATAAATAATACAAAATTAAAGTTTGAAGCCAAAAAATAATGGTCTTCCTCGATGAGTAACAGAACCGGACGAGCTTTAGAACAGGACTGTTAACTGTTCAATAACAACGAAGGCCGACATTACCATTAATTATCAATAGCTATATTACAATGTTAATCAACTTTTGTTTTCTAAGATATTCGATGGCAGCTGGGATGCCGAGACGATCATCAAGCATGATCTCGATGTTATCGCTCAAGCACGTTATGTCAGATTTCTTCCTACTGCTTGGAAAACTACTGGGAATATCTGCATGAGAGTGGAGGTTTATCAGTGTATTTACTTCAAAGGTGAGCTGGGTTCATAGCATAAGTATTAGTAAAAAGTTTACATAATTATTATCACTACCATCATCATCATCAGTAAAATCTCGTTCGAGCCTGCGATTTTCTTGGTCAGCAATCAGAACTGGGAAACGATGCTGACCAGAAAAAACGCAGGCTCAGACAATGAGATAGCTATCATTTTAAGTGTCCACACCATTCTTTCGAACCATTATATATATAAACCAAATCGTATTTGAATATTTTTCACAGGTTGTCCAAGACTCCCCACCACCATCCAGCCAATAGGAACACTAACAAGCTCGCAAAGCAACACGGGAATTCCTGTCACTGAGGAGCCAAGCCTGAGAATGACTCCAGATAAAAATCAGAACGTACAGGACGTGAACTCACTAGGTTCGATAATTCATGTAGAAATTCTAGTTTTGTTTGTAAGTTTTTTATGCTGTCGCTTGCTTCTACGTTGATGTGGATTAGTTGCTGTAAATTTATCAAATTCCTTAACCATATTTATTCCAAGTTAAGATAATTATTAATATTATATAAACGTTTTGCACATCAAAGACCTTTAACATTCTAAAACTCGGGATGTTTTCGCCTTTTGCTTGTCACGTGATTTTGCAAAGCACGATGGAATTGTTTACGGGAGTCGCCATCTTTTTACGTTTTCGCACGAAAAAATGAAAAAATTAGATAAAGGGTTAGACTAGTGTGAGAGAGAAAGAGAGAGGAAGATAAAGGGTGTGTAAGAGAGAAAACAAAGATTTGGTTCGCATTGGATTAACAGAATTTTATGAACAACTTTAGAACGAACGAGAATACTTACACTAAACAATATTGTCAGAGGTAAAAGAAAAGAAAATTAATAAATTAATGTAAATAGAGGTTTTATATCAGGACCATGCGGTTTATTTTGCGATGCGCTGCATGGTCACACGTTACCCACCACTAATACTGGGTTACATTGATCAATATTTGATATTTATATGCTATTTTGATATTAAGGGTATGTGGCACGCTTTTATATTATATATTATACAGCTTTATACAAGTGCTTTATACATTTAAATTGGAACTGTACACCTAGATAAATTAATTAAACTAGCAATTGGATACAAAATGATTGAGTGGATTTGTTGTTGGTCGTATCAATAAAAAATTAATCTATAAAGTTCCTACAGTAACAAAATGAATTACCCGACAATCCCACCGCTTTTCCTTTCACTTTTCAAGTCTCTATTTTCTTGTGCATTTGGTGTCATAGGCTATGTATTTCCTTGGACCCAGTCCCAAGTCTTCAAAGTGACGTATTTCCCGTTCCCGAGCTCCCATTCGGTCAGGAACTAAGTGTATTTCCCGGACACAAGTGCCCAGACTTCGTTAAATACATCCTAATCTTTCTACAGCTGATTCAAATCCTTCCAGAGATCCCTACCTCAGAGTCGATTAGAAACTCACCATCATGTGTTACCTGGACACTAGTTGCTATTCTCCCCACTGACTCTCTGCCTTCCTCTGTCATTCTTCCTAAAACATTTCAGTACGTATCAACATTTTCTTCGGGTCTTTCAAAAAATCTCGTGCAAACTTGATTATCTGCTGTGAATCAATGGCGTCGAGTCGCTCCTGGACTCTGGTTCCCAGTCCTTCCATTTCACTAACGGCCGGGTAGAATGCCGCGTGTTGATGGTCCCGCCAACTGACTATACAGAAGCGAGGATAGTGATACAGTGATGGAGAACTATTGGATAAATCTATGGACAAGAAAATAAGCATCAGTAACCTTTGTATACCACCATACACTCTTTCCAGATGATTACAACTAAATAACTATAATATAACCACGATATAGAGTTTTTAAGTGTGACGTTACTCCTAAGAAAAAGTGACTTCCGGGTCCAAAACAAAAATAACTTCTGTGAAGATTTTTCTCCCTTTGTTCTGTATACCAGGCATTGTTGTACAGAATCCTGATTGTTGCAGGTGAAGGACCGATTGCGAATAACATTTTTGGCTTGATTTTAGCGAAATTGGGAAAACTTGGACCCAGAAATATGTCACTACTTAAAAGCTTTATGACGCGCTCTGATTGGCTTATTAGCGTGCGTAAGCATTCATAACTCATTGATGGACGTCCGCTGGGTGTTGACAAAGTCGGTCACCGCGTTTCCTTAGTAACAGTAGTAAGTGACTGAATTCTCGGAAACCACCTACCATATGCATATTTAGTGCGGTAATCCTTGGGAACAAAGTTACTAGCCCAGAACGAGAACTCGTCAACATTGATAGTCGCAAACACCATGTCTCGATAGAGAGAATAGGCTGCGACAGTTAACTCCTGAAAATGATAATTCAAGTGGGAAAAAAGAACGTTAATATAATCCATAGATTTGTGACGCGTTGAAGGGCCCTGCAGAGCAGACTGATAATGTAGATATTTTTCAATCAAGTTCGACAGAATGAGAAATTCAAATGTTTTAGCAAATAATCAAAAGGAAAACTAGAAGTGATGGTTTTATCAAGTGAAGTAGAAACCAACAATAAATTGAAACTTACCCACCTTATAAAAGTGACTGTCACGTGACAGGTTTTGAGTTCGCGCCAGGATGAGCATGACGGGAAGGTCCTGGGTAAACACGTCACTTGTTCTTTTATCTTCAGACCTGAATAACAAAATGAGTAGATTTTTTTTATGATGGTGAAAAGACAGACAAGAACCTTCAGAAGGACACAAAAGAAGCCGTTCAACGCAATAGCCGCCCTACAGTAACTGTACGCCGGTTTTTTTCAGAGAGATTTTGCTTTTCAACAACTAGATCGAAAAGCAAAAAAAAAAAAAATAAATAAAAAAAATAAATAAAATAAAATAAAATAAAATGATACATGATAATAAAATCGGTGTTGCAAGTATCCCCCCCCCTAATATTATGTTATTAAAGAAAAACGCTAATGATTGCTTTTTTCCTGTTAATGTTTATTTGAGTCATGCAAATGTTTGTCGAACCACGTAAAAGAATGTCACATTGATGCTCATGATTGTCCAAACGCGTTATAGATTGTCAATGGTTATGCTAATAGCACTAATGAATGTTCACTTTTGGGTAAATGATTCCACGCATATGAATGTACAAACGCGCTATTGATTGTCCATTGATGCACATGAATGTACACGCATATTCAAATATCGTTATTGAAAGTCCATTCACGCTAATGATGGTATAGTGGTGTTGATGAAAGTGTATTACACATTATTGATATAACTATTGGCGCAAATGAATGTACATTTTCTGTTAATGAACAGCAAAAGGTGTAATGATGACTTTAGATGAACCAATCACAGCGCGCGCGAGGTCCCTGCTCTTCCAATCAGAATTCTGGTTCATGTTCACGGTCACGGTACGGCTGTACCGTGCGCTTTTCTCATTAACACAAAAAGCACTCTTGTGTGGAATCAGCATTCTAAATGAAGAAGCAATAACTACGCGCTCAGTGACTGGTTGTCGCCGTACCGTGACCATACCACGCGCTTCACCCACACGCATACACCTTTCTCCCCTCCCTCATAAATAAAGGTTCAAAAACAAAGTCACGAAAAACGTCACCATCCACCAACTGATATTTACCCTGTTTTGGTGTGGAATATGGCCGTGGTGATCTGGGTGACAGGAAGTCGTCTGTGATCATTAACAAACTGTACCACATACTCTGTACACATCCTGTGGTCATCCTCGCATTTGAAGTCATCACCAACGTTATATCTATTGATACCAAAACAAACTATCATTTGATGAAAATGGTCTCAAGACCAAGGGCCACAACCACACTGACCGCTCTAAAATCAGATCAGTAAATTAGCCAAACATTTAATTCTTTCAAACTGAAGGATACACAGATACAAAGGGTGCAAATAGCGTGCGGTACGATGCCTGCGATGCAGAGACAATTTGAGCTATCAATCGAGTTCCGCCTGTAAACGATCGATTACAAACCCTCGTAGAATCGATTGTCGTTACAAGTGGCACCCTCTGAAAAATATGCTATCAACGCCAGCACCTTGCACCGTCTCACTACCGCAAGATAGATAGCTTTACAAGGCTTTTCGTTGTTGTGAGACAACGTGGGTCATTCACTACAGAGTGAGGCTCCAATCTGGGGTGAATGCCCTAAGATCGAATAGGAATAGTCCAGTTTCACATTCCATAAAACCGCTGTTTTCAATGATCACAGATTCATTTGTACAGGCTTAGCCTCGTTTATAAGTAAGTTATTCATAGATACTAGTGAAAGTCCGTGGAATTTAAAAGTGTTTGTATTGTTCAAGTTGTACATTTTTCGCATTGCTGTTGGTATTTATGAATAATTTGCTCTTAAACGAGGCTAAGCCTGTACAAATGAATTCGTAGTCAAGGATTACAGCGGTAATTATGGAATGCGAAACAGGACTATTTAGAAATCGATTTTTGCGAAGGGTGGAAAAACCGGAGAACCCGGAGAAAAACCCTCGAAGCACATGAGAGAATCGACAAACAACTCTACTCGCATGAGATAGCAGGTACAGGAATCAAACCCGAGACCTCAGCAGTGAGAGGCAGCGCTTTAACAGCGCACACCACCCATGCTTCCCTTAGCACCCAACGGTTACCTATGTGAAAGCTCCATACTGAATAATACGCATATAAAAAAATTCAACGGTGCCATTTGCATACCTGTGTGGTTTGTGGAACATATGAAGCCTTGAGTCAGTTTCCTGGTCAAGTGTGAAAGCCAAGTTGTAGCCGAGCTCAAAGATGGTGGCGCGCACACCATCAGTACGCTGTAGTGTAAGCTAAAGGAACAAAAACAAAGGATAATCATTATCCATATCATGAACCATCATTATCATCAGTATCATCATACATCATATATCATCAACATCACCATCATTCACCTTTGATAAAATCAGATCCTTTTCTTTTCTAGTTCCGGCCACGTGATCTACCACGTCACGTGTGTAGAGGGCGTAGCACGGTACCAGTCCATACAGCAGTTCACATACTAGAGTATAACACTGGTACGTATACCAGCGATCGATCAGTCTTGATGGCAGGAATTGACGGGCAAGAGGTCGTGTGTACACAGTAGCAACCAAATAAACGTCTTCGTTCTGCAGTTAGACATAAAACGAAAGTCCGTTTAGAGAATAGTGAAAAATAGTTCTTAAACGATTTTTGAGCTCGAATACTGTGAATATAATGGAGAACAGTTGTAATAAAATCGCAAAAAACATCAATAGCTGTTATTACGGCTGCATGCAGATGAGATGCAAATGAGTCATTATGCATTGTATTGACCCAATAGCCTTACTTGAATGATTCTTATATAACAAAAGATTATCTCATTGTGGGCTAGGCTGTGATGACAGCTATTCATTTGTTAGGGTGATGTATAGGGTGATGTGTAGGGGAAGAAAGGATGAGGAAAATGAGAAAAAGGGGATGGGAAGAGGACATGAAGAACAAGAGGAACAGGAGGAGGAGGGGAGAGAGGAGGAGGAGGAGGGGAGAGAATGAAGTGGGAGAGAAGGGGAGGGATTAAGTGGGAAGAGAAGGAATGAAAATGAGGATGAGTGGAAGGAAGAGATGGAGCATTTTAGAGATACATAAAATGGTGATAGTAAGTGACAGCAATGTTGACTACAGTATTTACTTACCAGGTCATCAGGAAGATGATCATCCATGTACTGCTTGTTAACGGCAGGCTGATTGATATTTGACAGCCAATCAAGAACATGGTCAGGCTAATGATAAACAAAACATACAACAATAATCATAATCAATAATAATCAGATTGACCATACCTGCTCAACTCCTGCTTGGCTTTAATATAATTGCTGATGATTGCTGTCTGTTGCCAGGTTGTCCAAATCACTCCACCCTATGACAACTGATGATAGCTGAGCAACACTTACATATAGTTGCAGGTGATCACTGGCCAAATTTTGGGTGATCCAGCAACCCACAGCAATCATCAAAGGTTATATAAGAGCCAGCCTTCATCTAACAAAGGACCCAATTGACATAACAGACATTCCCTAACTAACTTTAAATATTGTATGGATAAAAAATGGTCAATAAATCAGATATCAAGTAAAACCTACCACAATTGCACCATGATAATCTACTCTAATGTAGTGTGACTGCTGGTTGGATGGGTAACAGGGTTCAACCACTGACCAGCTGAGGCTCCGGAAGGCAGTTAGTGTTGGGTACCCTGTGACACCAAGTTGACTGCAGTGTTCTGGGTCTGTGGTACAATTCATTAGGTACATGGACACACCTGGAGATGTGAATGACAGAAGTTTTTCAATGAAGCTAATTGTTCGAAACAAATACTGTATGCTTGGAAATTCAGGAATAATTTTATTATAATGGTATAATTCTTTGAAAAATACTTCATGTGCAGTCTCTATAACTTACCTATCATTTTGACTGAGTTTGCAATGTCCTGTACTACTGGCATTATTTTGGTGCAATATCCACACTGGCCTTTTACGAAAACAACCTGATATTTAAAGAATATAAATCACTGAGTCTTTGCCAACACAAGTGAAGTGAGTCATTGGATGATTGTACAAGGTACTAAAGTTGTAAATGGATTTTTTGTCCCTTGAATAAAAATGGAAAAATTTGGCATTAACTTTATCCTCATCATCTGGAATGTCAAATTAAACTGTAAATAAGGTATGTGTGCTTTGGTAAAGTTAAATTTCTGTGAGAGTCATGCAGCATGCATGGAAGGTTCAATGGTTGCACCATTACAGGATGGTATGTCCATGACCTGTTTTCACAATCATACAAAAAGTGCCCTATTAGGGACTGGTCAATAATTAGAGATGGGGCTGGTGCAAATAGTGGTGGGGGTCAGCATTTTTTAAAAAACTCCACAAAAGAGGGGGCTAAGAGAGAGAATGTGAAATTTAGGAAGAGGGGTCACCAAAATTCATGTAAATAAAACTCAAAATGCACCAGCCCCACCCCCCCCCAAGTAAATAATGATTGATCCCTTAATATCATGTACATACCAAAGATACAAGATACTGGTGTGAGGTATCTTGGTTCCCTTTAGGTCCATAACCTCTGACTGGCTTGGTTGACTGCTCTATCTTTGCAGCCCATGTTGTATCTGTTACCACAGGTATCTTGAAACCTGTACTGACATTAGCTGAAGCAGCCATCTAAGAAAACAAAAACAACCACTGGTTAGTACCTTTCAAAAATATCAACAAAAAAATAGTGGTTATCCATGGTGTGTAATTATCATTATTACCTTGATTTCCTTCCATTCAGCTGGTGCTGCTTCTGGCCCATAGATCCTTACAGTATCTTCCAAGAGCTGAGTGTCTTGTGACATGAAATCAGTTGTGTTACCATGGGCAACACACTCACTGTCTTTGTGTGTTTTGTCACATACTTCCAGCTGCAACAATGATACCATATGAACACATACCATAATGCAGATTTTGATTGAAGTAAAGAATCAGTGACCAGGGACAAGGATCTTGGAGTAAAGAGGGATGGATTACCATAGTAAAGGATGAGGAAGAGGGTGAAGTTAAGGGTTAAAGTGAAGAGGGTTAGGGTGATGTAGTGAAGAGGGATGAAGTAAAAGACAATAGGTAAAGTGGAGGATAAAAGGGTGGAGCAAAGAAGGGGGGTCATTTAGTGAAGGGGAGGGATGGAGTGAAGAGAGAGTGGGTGTTGAAGTGGAGAAGGAAGAGGGATAGATGGATGGGTTAAAGGAATAGTGGTGTGCTACAAGTGGTAGGAACAGTAGTGCAAAGAGGTAATGGTGGTGCCAGTGTAGTGAAGGGGGAGAACAGGTAGAGGGAGTAGAATAGCCAAGGGGAAGAGGCTTTATTTGTTTGAGTTCAGTCCCACTTAATGCTATAAGTTACCTTTTCTTCCAACCAGTTAAGATCTGTATCTGTGTCTATCAGTAGAGGAATGTTTGTAGACTGGAGAAAGTGATATAGATTATGGGCTGTGGGAATTCCTTGGTTAAATAATGCTTGCTTGACTACATATTCTGTTAAAAATAAAACAGAAGTAGCACACAGTCTAAGAAGCTGATAACACTCATCACACACCTTTTTTTTCACTTAAACATCAACATTAACAGCACTATCATTGTCATTGTCATCATCATTATGTACATCATCAGAATCACTGTAATTGTTACTGTATAATCAGAACCATACATTTACAGATATTTGATTGACATATTGTAGCTCATGTGAAAACATACTAGAATCATCTTGATGTTTCGTCTGCCAGAAGACAACAATAAAAGGAACAGAAGATACCAGAGATGCATTGACGTATCTGAATACCACTAAAAATGAGGAAAACATTATAAAAAGTATATTAGTATGGAGTGCACTGGAAATATTGAATCAGATTTCTTATAAGCATGAGAAATGTGAGAAATAATCAAGAAACAAGGGAAGCCTTTTCAACATTAGTATATTATGGGGACCCATCAGTGTCAAAATATCCTCATATCCTATCCGTATCAAATCTTCCAACTAATATAAAAATAAATACTCAACTCTAAATCTTGCATACCGCAGCTATCCTACCTTCACTGCTGTCCACCAAATTTACAACCCCAAACTGGAATGAAGAGTCAATCTCTGCAAACTCATTTATTGTCTTGTCAAGAACACTGATGTAATCCAAAGATCTTGGGTTTCTGTGCGAGTAGAATGTAACAGCTGTTGGCGACTTGGGAACTTTAGTTTCAAGGACTTCACTTTTAAAATTGGCCTTAAAAACAAGTTTAATAAGGGTAATGTAAGTATGAATAGGTAAATTAGGGTCATTCTCGCAACAACAAATGATTACCAATTCTAAAACTTTAAAAAGCAGCACACATGTCATTTTTCTATTTAACAAACTTTAAAAGCATCCCACTTTCCTTACCAGAGTTAAAATCATAGCTGGAGTTTGTCGGATGGTTAATTCCAGGTTTATCTGATCAACACCTGTGTTCAGTTGACCCTGTAGTAACTTGACAGGCTGTTGGTTACCATCCCACTCTGCAGGCAGGAAAACATTTTCTTGATTTTAAATTCCAAGCAGTCTTAAAATTTCCTTTTGATACATACACCTTAAATCAATTAATCTCATTTACACATGGGATTTTTGAAATTATAACATTGCCATAAAATGTTCTCTGGTTGGTTGAATAATAAAATGTGTGTCTGCATGCAATAAATCATGGACTGCAAGCTGAAGTGTTCAAGAGATGTGCACAAGGTCCCTAAAAACACTATTAGGCAGCTCATGATTCATACTTTACCTTGCTTGTCAAAAAATAGAACTGCAGGGAATTCTGAGATTCCATATTTTTTACACACATCTCTGAAACATAAGTTTAATTCATACCAGTGAATAAAAGAAAAGAGATGACAGGAAACACCAAGTCAAGTCTAATTGTTTGCTACCTTTCATTTTTTGACATTGGAGGAATCATAAAGAATTTTGTTGTTTTTTTCCATTCCTTTGCAACCTATAAAAAGCAGTTGACATTTATCCTTAAGGATGCTTGAATGGGTTTTTGAGCTGGCATATACACTAACAAAAATGATCCTGAAAAACTTTATATGGCTAATATATGACATTAAGTTGACCCAGAAGACCAAAGACCATAAAGACCAGATTGGAATGAAAATGAAAATATGATGTAAGACGTTTCTATGACAACTATAGAACACTTCAAATGTGAGCAAAGTTTTTCATTTAAAAAATCATAGCTCAAAAACCATTCAGTAAAAATCTTTTA
>WUAP02137338.1:0-12809 GCA_015163945.2 Stichodactyla helianthus
ATTCTTACTAATTATTCATAGTACAAATACTACCAGGAAAACACTACTAAAAGAGCATTAAAGATTGCTAACATTGTGGATGTTGTAAGTATATTTCTGCTTCACATTTCTTTTTTGTTTCAGTTATTCATAATAACCTGTTAACACCTCTATTAGCAATAAAAGGTGGTTTGCCTGAGTGATAGCAAGAGGGATGTAATACATGATGCCTGAGGGGGAGGGGGAATCCCATATATTAGGGGATGGGAGTGCTCATTGGAAATTTTAAAAATGATCCCTAAATGGTACCCGAGTCTTGTCCCACCCTTGGACATTGTGGGGGAAACACTGTGAAAGAGTAAACAAATTTTTAAATTAAGAATGTGATAAGGAAAATAATGAAGGAGTACCTAATCACAGCAGGCCAAATCACAGAGTCAAACAGAGGTTGGGAAGTTTTATTTGAGTTGATACATTCTGACTTATACAAGGCTGGATCCAGGATTTTTTCTAGGGAACTGAATACCCATAGTAATACAAGTGAAAGGGGAACATTAATAGGAATCCAGAAGGGCATTTTCCTGTCCTTACTGGGGTGTACACCTCAGTACTCTCCCCCTGAATCTGCCCCTGATGTATTTGTCAATCCATCACAATGTATTGATGTATTTGTCAAATCCATCACAATGTATAATAAGGCTAAATGTCAATGCTTTATATCATTTCCAGCTATATCGAGCATTAAAAGTTCGAGTCGCTCTGATAGAAATGATCACTTGGAAGGATAAAAATGAAATAGATGTTGTATCAGATTCAAGCAAAACATTAGACAATTTTGTAAATTGGAGAAATGACATTCTCATCAAGAAGAGGAAGTTTTACCATGATAATATCCAACTATTGACGTAAGTTAAAATATGGTTTACTGTACTTACAGACTGAAATGCACTGCTTTCTTACAACCCTGATAGCATTTCATTAATGGCTCATTTGCATCATTTGCATGCTTGAGGGTTACTTTGCATGACCACAATAGTTTTCATGTGCAGCAAAAGACAACAAGCTATAATTATTGTATTTATATGTTAGCTCCTCAAAGTTGAGAATAAGAAACCAGTGAATGTGCTATTAAGTTTTTCTTGGTATTAGAAATGACAATAAGTCACAAATGATAGCCTCATTTGTATAGTACCATGACTTTCAAGTAGTTTTTTGATAAACCAATCAGAATCCATCGATTAGTGCATAACAGCCAATCACAGTTCTTGATCATGAATGTGCAACCTATAGTGAGAGAGGTCATAAAACTGCAGGCTTTCTACTTTATCTTTTAAGCAGCTACACACTATACTATTACATTAATTATTATGTATATATTCCATGTAGTCATGAAGATTTTGATGGACAGACTGTAGGGAAGGCTCATGTTCTTGCGATATGCACCTCTCGATCTGCAGGAGTGGTACAGGTTAGCATTGTAATTTTTCAATACTTGTAAATGAGCAATTAGTCAAAAATTCTTATCTTAGTTTCATACTATATGTGATTATTATCCCAAATGTGATTAAGATTTTAATGCAGTTGATTGACTAAAGAGGGTGCTATTTAGTTTATGCATACAAAAAGGAAAATTATATTAGTTATCAAAATTTGTGAATGAATTGTGAGAGTTTAGGGAAGGTACAACTTCAATCCCCTTTCAAAAAATAATGTGCATGGATGCTTAGAGCAGATTTCATCGTGACCCAGTCAAGGCATGGCAAGCCATGCTTACAGCACAGAGAACATGTGAACGTTCACAGTTATACAAAATCTGCTCTATCCATAGGTAATTTGCAGCCATTGTCCATGCATGTAGCCTGTCATTATGCACTAGTCAAAGTCAAACCCCCATCACCCACCTGGGACAGGGTGAGGATAATTAGTGGGAGATTTGATAAATGGGTTGTACAAATGTTGGTAAATGCTCCACATAGTGGTGTAAAAGTAAACATCAAGTCCCCTATACCTCTGCCACCAAATCAGAAAAAAAATGCCAGTAATCATGTTCAGATTACCCTCCAATATAAGCCTCCTAAACTCCTGCTGGTGAGAGAAGAATAAGGAGTTTGGGAGACTCTGGTATGTTTAGACATGACTTTCTGTAAGATCAAAAAGATGGCAAGTTTCAGTTTTATTACATCTGGATTTTCATTTTGACCAACCTTGCAAAATGGGCATATCCATTGTCCTGGTGGGACCATGATTGATCACAAGTGATATGATACCAAATAATTGCACACCGTTCCTTGTCAAATACCACCATGTTGCCTTCTTCTGGCACTCAACATGTACAAGAGAACTCTTCATTTAATTTTTCTGTAATATTCCTTGATTTGATTGCTGATTAGTAACAATGAAGAAGAAGATCTTCGGTCCCAGGGTGGGGGTTGGGGGTTGGGGGTTGGGGTGTTTACATTGACTAGTGCATTAGGATGACTGCCTGTTTTGGAAGGGTGGGGAAAGTAATTCACATTCATAGCTTAATGGGCTCTATTAACTGGTATGTGTTGGCTTTAGGACCATTCATCAAATGCTGCAGCAACAGCTGCAACACTTGCTCATGAAATGGGACATAATCTTGGACTAGGTCATGATGATCAAGGTAAATTGATCAAAATGTGAGAAATCGAAGTGTGAGAAATCAAAATATAATGAGTTAATCACCATTAATTGTAGACTGAGGTGACCTTGAATCTTGCACATGAAGTTCCCTGGCCACAGCCATGTAGGATGACCAAAATAGTCAATCTTCTTGCATGCAAATTTCCTTTAGAAAAAAGATACATCAGTAGAATGCAAGTAAACCATGAACAAGGTTCCTATTTTAGTTTTGACTTGACAAAATTACAGTGTAACAACTTCAACCAGACCACCCTATGTTTTTTTCCAATCACAAGCTACTCTCATAAAGACTTGATTTGAAAAAAGAGATGAAAACTGGAAGTGTCCAAGACAGGGACAGCATTCTGATTTTCTATTTCAGCTGTGGAAACAATAAGATCTGATTGTCTAATTTTATAATAGCCTCAAAACTCTATTAGAGGTGCTCTTAGATTTAATGACACTCATAGAGAGGTAGCATATACTATCAGCCATCAACTAACATGGGTGCAGAATTTTATGTTTAAACATATGACAAATGTTGCATTGCAGATAAATGTTCTTGTGATAGTGACAAGAAGAAAAACCAGGCCTGTATAATGTCTGGAGTGGCACGGTATATACTCTCTCTTAAAATTCATATATTAACATATCCATACCCTTTTCCAAAATAAGAATAGATCACACATCCCAGGGCCATGGCCACCAGTAAGGTTGGTCTGTTTTCAACTGGATTACTTTTAGAAACAAATTTTAATCATTTTTGAGATTTGACGCTGGGCTGGCACAGTACTGAAATTGGCAGTTTTAAGTGTGAATTTTGTTAACTTTTTACTAACAGCAAAGTCTGATCAACTTCAAACCAAAGAGATAACAGAAAAAGTCGTATGTAATCGGAATATTATATGATTGTTTTTAAGTTTGGAATTTCCTACTAGTTTACCTAAAAAAAGCAATTTTCAAAAAACTATTATATTGGCTTTGTCAATTATCTCTTTGGTTTTGAATATATCTCGATGAGTTCTTTGAAATGCGCTTATTAAAATTTTGCATATCAGTCATTTTCAACTTCCCTCTAAATTGATGACAGCTTTTTCCCACCAAAAAATCATAACACTGGTAAAACTAAAAAGAAGAAAATTATTTTTCTTTTGGAGAGCACTCTTCACATGTGAAATTTGAATTTGATCAGACTTTGCTGTAAAAAGTTATTAAAATTCATGCTTAAAACTGCCGATTTCAATACTGTGCCAGCCCAGTGTGTTTGAAAACCATACATTCATGAAATTGTGTCTATAGCCCAGTATTCTTAGGAACTAATTCCATAAAGGATTTAAAGACTCTTTTCACATACTTGCCCTACTTGGCAAGTGCATGAGTTTATAATTTGTTTTGAAATTAGGATTTTCAGGCATCTCTTTTCTCTGTTCTCCTAAAAAGTGAAAAGGTTATTCACTAGTGTATATATATGGATTTTTGCGCTATTTATTTATTCTTAGGTATGAGCCAGCTACAGATTGGTCTTCTTGCAGTTTTGATGAGTTTAAAACAATGCTTGACAAAGGTCTTGACTCTTGTCTTTTCAATTACCCAAGGAAGGTAAATTACTGTCAAATCAATCACGAGTTATATGATTGTTTATTGAAAGAATTCTTTTTGATGTGTGATTAATTTTAATGTGCCACTTTTCAGCTCTTTGGAGATCCAGTTTGTGGAAATGGGTTTAGAGAGGAAGGTGAAGAATGTGACTGTGGCAACTTCACGGTAAATTATTATATAATAATAGCAGATAATTCACCTTTCTGAAATTCAACAGAGGACTCAAGGAAATGAATGAATGCTGCACAGAATTGTGGGGCTGAATTTGGGGACAAGATCAAGAAGTACTGCCTTTGCATGCATGCATAGAATCCTGGGATTGATTTTGGGGATGAGATAGAGTTTGTGTGGATCAGTCTTTCTTTGAACTTTGAAATTCTATAGTCATTTTTATAATGTGCATATTATTTATATACACACATGGTGGCTGAAACTACCCATAAAGTTTGACATCTTTATGAGTTGCACTTTTGAATCAGGGTACTTTTCTACTGCAAATCCTACACAATGATTAACTTTGGTAATAATTTGTTAACCCAGATACAATTTGGGTACAGGAATTGCTTATAATGCCACAAGAAACAGAGACTGTGGAGCATCTTTGAAAGTGCAAATAATCAACGCAAATTTGGTAAAAAGTGGGGGCTATAGCCACCCCAGCCCCTCCCTCTCAGTCAATAGACATTACTTAAGTACTCCATCAGACCCTAGCTTTGCCAATAGATGGGGAAGGTATGCATGTAATACACATGTAAGTACATGATTATAATCTTTGCATTTGATTTTAAGGAGTGTGAAAAGTACACTGATAACTGCTGTGATGCAGCAACCTGCAAACTACGGCCTCATGCTGAGTGTGATGAAGGACCATGTTGTGAAAAATGCAAGGTATGTATTTCATATTCTTTCTCAGAGTGCTACAACAACCTTGTGCAATTTTCTTTGTTTACAACTACTATGGAAGTTTCAATGCACAAAATGCAGGTCACACAGATAAAATAGGTTGGGCAACCAAGGCACTGGTTGATATCTGGATTTGTAGCTTTTTAGTTGTTGATATTTTTGCACAAAATGTATTCCACAACAATTGCTTATATTTTCTACAAAAATTGTTCTATCATCTTTCAACCTTTAAAAAATAGAAGAACAAATAGACAAGGTGCAGAAAAACTGATATCATTTATTTACTCAATTACTTTATTTAATGTCATACCATTTTTGGGTATTTAGTTCAAGTCTAAAGGAGTGTTGTGCAGGGAGAAAGTAACTGAATGTGACCTGCCTGAATATTGCAGTGGAAGTTCATCTTGGGTTAGTATGTGTTAGTATTTCACAATTTATGGGAATTATTGGACCATAGATTAGATTAAGGACATCATCAACTTGGATATAAATGTTATATTTTTTCAATGTAGTGTCCCTCTAATAAGTATGTACACAATGGCAGGTCATGTGACAATGGAAAGGTATGCTTAATGATAATATTTAGGCTATGTAACACTATACCAGATAGCTTTGTACAGTTGCACATGGTATTCCATACCCAGTGTGAACAGACAGTGATCAGAGCAACACAAAAACCTACCCAATACATACTGTATCACTTTTGAAGCTGAAGCAGAGCAAAATATTTTCGGAGCAAGAATTGAGTCGATAAAAGTGGGTGAACAGGTCTATTTCATATATTTTTTTAGCTAAAACAATTCCTATCTGGTAGAGTGTGAACATGGGCTTAATGATTTATACATTTTTCCAGATTTTCCAACAGAGGCGGATCCAGGATTTTTGAAAGGGGGGTGACTGAAATCTTAAAAGATTGAGTGTACATTATTATATGTACGGTGTGCAAGGGGGTTTCACGTGATCCGTAAATGGTCTAAAATAACGGATAACTAACGGATACCGAAGCAGAGTGAGCAAAAAGGGGGGTGACTAGTCACCACCCCTAAATCCGCCCCTGTCCAATATTAAGGTTGTGTAATTTTATTGGATACTGACCCATGATGCACAAAATTAAGGTATATGTCATACTCCAGACATTTTCCTTATGGCATATACCGGTACCCTATGATATGTGGCCTACCCATGACATATGCTCATTTCTTAACAACCAATGCCCTACTAATGCTTGTTCTTGTATTTCTAACAGGGTTATTGTTATGAAGGAATATGCCCTACTCGTGACAGCCAGTGTAAAACACTCTGGGGCAAGGGAGTTAAGTCAGGACCTGAGTTATGCTATACTATTAACACCAAGGGGAACTATCATGGCAGCTGTAAAGCTGAGGATGGAGTTTTCAGTAAATGCAAATACAAGTATGAAATTTTTTCTTTCTTTCTTTCCTATCTTGCTTTCTTTCTTCATTCATATATTCTCTGCATTTTTGCTTCCCAGATTCCTTCATTCCCTTTGCTCGTTCGTTCCTTCCTTCCTAGCTTCCTTCCTTGCTTCCTTTCTTCCTACCTTTCTTCCTCTGTTTTGCTTACTTCATTTCCCTACATCACCGTGTCCTTAAAATTCTTAGACCGAATACTTGGTGTAACTTGCTGATATGCTAATTGCCTTTCATTGGCATCGCTATAAAAGTTGCAAAAACGCCTGCAGGTTGCAGTCATTGATATATATTTTTACAACGTTATTTATCTGCAGAGACATCTATTGTGGTATGCTGCATTGTACAAATACAAAAACTGACCTGCCCATCATAGGCACAGAGCGTAATGCCTACAGGTACAAATATACGACTAAGGAGGGCATAATAGAATGCAGGTATGACGAAAAACTTTTGTATGAATAAAATAAAAGCCACGACAAATGTTTAACTGTAGGAATTTTCTCTTTTTCCATTTAGGAGTGCCTCAATAGTTGTGGGTCAGGATGTTCCAGACCCTGGCATGGCCAAAGAAGGAACAAAATGTGGCAAAAACAAGGTAATTTTCAATAAGGAGATGAAAAGAGAGAATTCTTAGGGACTGTTGGGGACAGAGGACGGGGGGGGGGGATAGTATTTTATGAACGGGGCCTTAAAATTTTTACCTTTTCTCCCGGACGACGGGTTTTACGAAAGGAGGTTTCTTAGACTAAACATGGAACTCTGGGCCGCCGGGCGGTGAATTTTTATGCATGCAATTTTTTTAGTTTCTTACGCGTATGTTTGTTTCTAAGTTGTTTATCTAGTTTTCGGCCAAAAAGAAGCAAAAGCTATGGTTTCTTAAAATTAGGCAAAATGTCGGGATGGATAGAGAATTGTGTACGGTATACAGTAACACTAAAATTACTTTTCCTATTTTGTTATCGTGTGAATTATCCAATCCTAAAACGCAGTTACTGTTGTAGGAGAATGCGGTATTGCTAAAGTACAGCTAATAAATTAATGGCATCGTTTCCAACTCATATAGACCTTATTCGCTTGGGCGTATTTGTTTTCCCAATACAAGTCACGTGTCATTCCTTTGGAACGTTTTCCTTTGTTTAATGGTAACGCTTCAGAAGATACATTAATATGGATAAACCTCAAACAAAGAATCGTATTCCCAAGAAGTCTGTATCGGGAAAACATTACGCCCAAGCGAATAAGGTCTATTCGTTATGTTTCGTAACTGTTTCATTCATTCATCCAATAAGACATTATTTCTCACTTCAGGTTTGTCTAGGTCAAGAATGTGTAAACATAACTCAGTTGGTTTTGTCTAATCCTAAATGCCCTGGAGATTGTTCTTCTAATGGGGTAAGTCTTGTCATTATCTCTTCATTACACATTGAGAAAAGCAGAAAATAGTTCAGAATTTAACGTGAGGTGTTCTGTTGCCATGTTATTGCCACACATAATTCTCGCAACAACCGGCTTAAGAATAAAACACACATTAAAGAGAGGATTTTTTTTAGATTTGTAACAACGAAGGCGAGTGCTTTTGTAACGAGTGTTGGGGAGGACGAGATTGCAGTAAAGCAGTTGCCTGTAAGTATGGTAGATGTGGACATCACGACAACCATATTATGTCATCTTGTTTCAGTCATTTCCGTCCGTCCGTCCGTCAGTCGGTTGGTCAGCCTGTCAGACACTCCCGTCCGTCAGTCCGTCCGTCGGTCGGTCGGTCAGAAAATTTGATAAAAATGAAGAGATCACTTTTGCTTTACTGACACAATATTTTTATAACATTTTTTAATAACAGGTTTACCGTACGGCCAAAGTAAACTTGCTGGCTATGTCATACTGGTGTTTTTGTGTATCGGACTGGTTGGTGGCTGCGTTGGGGCATTTTTGTATCGAGATCGACTCAAAAGCAAATGGCAAGAGCGAAAACAGGCCAAGCAGAGAAGGTAATAACAACCTGGGCCATACTTTTATCAATAGTAAACCAGCCAGTAGATTTGAAGTCACCAAGTCTGGCTCTAGAACGTACGATGACGTCTTGTGTTTTGGTTGTCATTTACTGCAATTTTCAGAATCATGCCAACTCTGACCTTCGAACAGTCCGTTGGAATTTGGCTATTCGCTTCCGCCCACTTCAAACAAAACACCAGAAAACTAGTCATAAATATCCCTAAAAACCTACCAAAAGACTGAAAACGATCTTTAAAGATTTATAACAGCTAAATATGATTTTGATATTCGGTTAGCTTTCGTATTTTTGATTTTAAATTTTGACTGACGGAAGCTAAATCGACAAAAACCAGTTTAGTGTTTGGATGTCTGGGTTCGCATGATTTTGAAAATTGCAGTAAATTGCCAACCAAAAATCTATTGGATCATCCAACAAAGCAATGTGACAAAACCTATAGAAAAAATGGTTAGCACAATAACATCACAATGACAATGTTTATAAACATTACTTTCTTAGATCGTTCGGTTTCTTCCAGTTGGACTTCATATAATAGGCCTTTTCTGAGATAGCGAACATGGTGCATTGTGGTCTAGCTTCGGTACAAACATCTATTGGTCATCATGCCTTATATGGTGTTGTTTGTACCGAAGCTAGACCACAATGCATTTTGTTTGTCCATCTCAGAAAACTAGGCCTCTATTGCGAAGGTTTTGGCGGGAAATGAATTTCGCAAGCTAAGAAAATGTCTTCCTTTTTTATAATAATATAATAATGGGGTTCTTATATAGCGCATTTCACAACTGTCCCAATGCGCTGTACAATCATTAGTCAGTGGAGGACTTTACAGGCTGCATATTAAGGCGCCATAGGCAGCCGCACAGCTTACAATCATGAGTGAATAATTAGTATTTTAGTATGTTATGCTTCCAATTGGGGTAGGCTGTTGAACCGGGAGACAATCTCCTACTCTTATGCGAATAGTTCAACAGATTCTTTAATGTCCCCCACATACAGGTTAAGGAAGGGATGGAAGACCGGGCCTACGATTTAACGTCCTTATCCGAGAAGACTTGAAGGTCTAACCATTTGCAGATGTAGTTACAAAGGCAGCACCTTCTCCTCAGTTATTTTAAGACCCTGAGTGTTGGTCCTGCCGGGGCTTGAACCCACGACCTCTCGCACAAGAGACCGATGACCGATGTAGAGCAAAAATGGGCCATAATGCAAATTATCTACAAACGGGAATTATGTCACTGAGAGAATGGTGGTTAATGTCTATGTCTAAGTAAATAAGCTAAAACACCTCCATTAAAAAAGCGAATTAAAACATACTTTACTGACGTTTCTGACGCTCTCACTTGTACTTACAGACCCATCACTTACTTATGCCGATATTTTGATACTTAAGTCGATCAAAACCTTCATTGTTCTAACCGTTGATGGTTGTGGTTTCAAAGGTACAGAAGTGTTGATGACAAGCCAGATGGAAAAACAACTACAGAAACCGATCCTACCAAGATGCCTACTGTTACCATGGCACCCAAACCTCCACAGCCTCCCCCATCCAAACCTGTGGGTAGTCGTCAGCCAGGCAAGATTGAGCTTCCGAGCTGGCCGACTGAAAATACTACCGATACCGGACCACCAAGAAGAAAGCCTCCAGGAATCCCAAAACAATCAAGTTTGAATCGTGCATCTAGTCCACCAGTGGGGTCTTACGATTCCAAACCTACTACAGGGCCCAGACCTGGTAGTTATGCGGGAATTTTAGATACTAAACCTGTAAACAGGGTGCCTCCTTTTTCAAGACCAGGGCCAACAACTGACAGACCATTACTACCATCGGAAATAAAGAAACAGGAAAGGACTGCACCAGGAATTGATAAACCGGCACCCGGAGTACCTGGTCGGCCGGTACAACCACATAAACCAGCGAGAATGCCACCACTTCCGCCTGGAAAACCGCCTGTCGCTGGTTTACCAACCAAGAGATGAAAAAATGTTAGGTTACATTTGATTCAAATAGGTCATTTGCATGATCACGTCATTTTACTACCAAGACCAGCATGCTTTGTCAAAATGCTTTGTTATTCAGATTTTTCTTCTCTCCTGGGAATAAAGACACAATAGGCCACGTTCGATATCTTCAACTTCAGACTTGACTGCGAGGCTTCATTCGCATGGTACTTCATGTATCACAAACAAGTGGATCACCAAATTTATATGGTAGGGATAAGATAATGTACATATACGATGTTCCTACCCTGTCGGCAATAATAATATTTTGGGAGAAAGGCTAGTCAGTTTGTTCACTACTGAACAACGTTATAATCGAATCTACAGCGCTATATCTACTGATCCTTTTGAGTTTTAATGTAATTTTGGACATTTTATTCCTGAGAGTCTCGGTATCGTGCTTGAATTTTAATATCTCGAACGCGGCCTGTTGGTAAAATTTGCCTGACAATAGAAGCCAGTGAAAGCATTCTGGTCTTGGTACTTGAATTACGTCATCGTGCAAACGGCCTACCCCCTAGGGATATCTTGTTGCTTCTTGGAAAAAAAAGGTTAACAGGATGTTTAGCTTGAAAATGTTTACCTGGGCAGCTGCACGTTCAAGGACATGTCCAGGGTGAAGTCCAGGAAAACGGTAGTCATTTTGTGAAGGATCTTTGCTCGGCCAAACACTCTGCCAGTCTTTTAGTGCTACTGCGCTCTCTAGGAAGACTTCTAACAGACGTTTAGATTAGAGTGTCTTCCCTTTTTCAAATATTGTGCCAGTGAGAGTCTTATTAGAATTACATACACGTTTTATCTTGTCAAACTTTGCCGGTAAAGAAAGACGTAATACTCAATAGTTGGCATGTTGTCTGAAATGGGAAAGTATTACGCACTAAGGAAAGCCAATGTACACTTTCCCTTGATTCCAAACTGGATGAAAGACACGTTGAGGAAACATTTTATGTGATATTTCGATTCAAACTGAATAACGAGACGGGATTTGTTGCAACGGGTCCGGTAAGAAAACCCACACAACATTTGGGTATTCACTACGTTCACATTCCCATGATGCTTTGCGTTCTGGGGGGGCAACTGAAAAGAAAATTGTTCGAAAATTCAAAACTTTTCATACAGATGTTGAGTATATTTGCTATTATCATAAAAAAATCGAATATCAGTTTAATCCGAAATGATTCCACACGTACAGGTGGATCAAAAGTTTGGTGTTACAGACAATGTATGGACTTGCGAAAAAAATATCTTGACATTTAATCATAAGCCTGTTCAAACTTCTTTTTGGTTTTTTGTTAATTCTGATACACCTATAAGCGTTTTCAGCTGTTTTTTCTTTAATTCTAATTAATCATCATGGTAAAATTACGATTTTGTCTTGATTCTGCCCCCCCCCCCCCAAAAAAAAATAACGCAAAGCATTATGGGGATATGAATTGGTGAATTGTGTGGGCTAGCTTAGTTTTTTCCTACTTTCATTAACGCGGTTTTTAACAATGTAACAATGTTGCAAGTTGTATTGGGCGAAAAAATTGTTCTCCAGGCAATCGCTGTCGCGGCGTTTCGAGTTTTTGACGTCGCCTTCAAAAACTTAGTGCAAAATAACTTGAAACATTGTTGCGCGAAAAATCGTAGTTGCGAATCGTCTTGTGTAACATCACGTTTAACACACTATGGATGGATATGATTGAAAAATATATAAATGATTAAAGCGCGCGCCTGGGGCGAGCAACCACGTAAACCCGTCGGGGTGTACATAACGCTCACGATTCATTACAGCAAATCGACTGCATTCTTGACAGTTGTAAAATATTTGACAATCAGATTTAAAATTCTACGTATTTCTATTTAGTTTTTTAAGGTTTTCCTCGAGGAAATATCTTTTTTGCAGATAAGGCGAGGAACAAATTAAATAATCATCGTAGCGAAACGTTATATTTTTTAGGACGAGTACACTATCGTAAAATTCTAAAAAATTCGGTAAATTACTGGGGCAGTGGTCAGAATCTCGGTGAGTTGCCTTCTTGAATTCTTTTGTAACATAGCTAAGATAAATAATAAGTAATAATAATATTTCCACAAACTAATTGTATGGCTAAGTAAATTAATTAAAATGATTTTTTTAAATCTGAAAATGAGACTGAAGGAGATGGGGTTGTTGTACGTATTCCTTATATGGTATTATTTGACAAGCGAATAGCGGTACCTAACAAGCGATATGAAGTACCTAACAAGCGAATAGCGGTCCC
>WUAP02137349.1:0-45510 GCA_015163945.2 Stichodactyla helianthus
TATAATTTTTTGGTGTCATTGAACAGCTCACGTCATGTAAAAACCACACTGAGAATATTGTCAGATGTGTTATAGGCACTTTAATATTTTAGCTCATTATAAAAACATTTGCTTCAGTTTGTATTGTAAATCTTATACAGTAACTGCCAGTTTCTTGTTGTAAAACTACTATGTAATACACAACTGCAGTATAGGCTAGGTATGTGAGTGCTAGACATCCTTAACATGGTAGTCTTTCTTCACAGATAATAAGATAGAACCCAACAGAGAAATCCCATCTCCTTTGGTGACAGGCGACACAACCCAGGACAAAGAACAATCTTTAAGTATAGGAAAACATCCAAGTCTGATAAAGGTAAACATTCTGATGGTACAAAATTCAACCCAGATGAATATACAATAAAGTGAAAACTTTGAAAATGCATATCACAGTTATTGTTGCAGGATGAAAGCAGAAATAGTCTACTCCTTCACAGCTGTTATTAGTGTTGGTCAAATTTCCCTTTCCACTATCTGCTGCTCACTCAAGACAAACTTTCCTTTAGGATTGTTGAGTGTGAGCCAATCACATGATGCCATGCATATGATTGGCAGGGATCGGGAAACGCCTGCACCATGCGCCATAGTCGCATTTCAACACAAAATGGCCCATCGAACATGCCCTTTCCTGTGCCATTTGGCACATGTGTTTCTCACTGTGATCTTCTTATTAAAGGCTTTTTGTGCCATAGTCCCATATCCAAATTTTTCTTCCTAATGCCTGGATTGGCTCACACTTAACAATCGGAAAGAAATGTTCAGCTCAAGTTAACAGCCGTTAGTAGGGAGGGAAATTTGACCAACACTGATAACAGTTGCGTAGGAGACTAAAGCAGAAATTGATCTCAGCTGTCCTTATTCTGCATTTATTTATTATTTATTATTGTCCAATGAACTTGGAATAAGAAATTATATAAAATTCCTTGTTTTTGCTTGTTTAGGGATCTCAGAAAAGGCAAGAAGTAGCTGAGAAAAGAAAGCTCAATGAAAAAGGTACAAATTTACAATTTCTTTATATCAGTTTCAGTGCAATGTAATAATAAACTAAGATCATACATTTGTAGGAAATCTTAAAATTGGAGCAACAAGTCATTAACCAAAATCTTGTACTTCCCAGTGAATTGGAATGGTGTGCTAAGATGATACACTAAATAAGGGAGGGCCATTTCGGTGAGGTTTTGGACTAGTTTATTTCCCTGCCCACTAGATGTTCTCTTATTGAGATTGCACATTCTGAGGTCACAATTACCGGTATTAATTACAAATATAGCACAGGAAACCCACAACATTCTCCTGGGCGGCCAAAGCTTCACCAGTTATAGTCATAAAGTATAGTTATTATATGGCAAGGTAATTTGACATGCTCTCATTGGCCAATTTGCAGTCTATAACTTACGTTACAGACCACCAACCTTAGGGACTGGTCATTATTTGGGGGCTGGTGCAAATGTGGATGTGCCATGCTTGGTTTTTCCTGACCCCCCTTTTTGTGACCCACAATTTGTTCTGACCCTTCCCCCTTCCTACATACATCACCAATGTCTGATGACAATATATTTGCATAAATTTCTATAGACCCCCCTTTTTCCTTGCATAAAAAATTGGTGACCCCCTCCCCATTTGCAACAGCCCACCCCCCTCTAATAAATAACTGGTCCCTTATTTTTGTGTTTGCATTGCCATATAATAAAGATCTTATCAACTTTGCTTACTCAGTCTGTATGTAAATTATGGAACCTCATGTTTTTCCACTTTTTTATGGCATGTGTGCTATGTGCTTGGGCCATTAGGCAGTGGAAAAAACTAGGTCCACTATTTATGGTACAGCCCTTGAGCTCGGTTAACAGGAGGTACTACAGTTTCATTCTTTAAAAAAGTATAAGTATTAGAGTAGGTCATATATCAAGTGATGTGGTTATAGAGGAAGTCAGTTTTCACATACTTCAGATTGTTGTTTAATCTTCCTTGCTGCTTTTTCTACAAATTGTATGGATTATTCATTATTATTTACATGATTTATTTCAGAAGCAAAAAATAAGCGAAGTCGTTCTGATGAACTGGACCCAATGGATCCTGCGGCATACTCAGACACCCCAAGGTAATTGATTATATAGTTAGAAATGAAGGTAAAGTGAATGCGTTCGGTGTGTATATACAGAAAGAATAAAGAGAAAAATAACATTAAGTTCTTGGCTGGAATCGAACCCCACATCTTTGGTTTACTAGTCCAATGTGTTAACTAATACACTAAAGGACAAACCACGCTGGAAACGCAGCCGGACAATGTAATGTACGTGGCTTACTGCGGTTTTCCGTACACTGAGCACTCAGACACTCAAATGCCGAACGCCATTTCGCGTTTTGGCTTCCGTCAATCAAAAATCCGCACTTTTTTCCGAACAGCTACGAACCCAAAACATCGTTTGACTGGTGGACGAGGGTATGTGGTGTATTTGCCCGCCACAAGTGTGTTCGTAGCTGTTCGAAAAATGTTCGGATTTTTGATTGACGGAATCCAAAACGAGAAATGGCGTTCGGCATTTGAGTGTCTGAGTGCTCAGTGTACGGAAAACCGCGCTAATGTTATTTTTTTCTTTATTCTTTGATTACATAGTTTAGGCCCATGTTTCTTCTTGGTATAACAAAAAGTGTTTAGCCTCCATATTTCACAACCAATACAAAACATGAATACACCTTCCAATAAAAGGTTTGAGATAGTAAAGTAGGAAAATTAGGCCTTTCTTCGTTACTTTTAAGTGAAAGGGAATGCCCCTAGCGTGACTCTTTAATCTGATTGGTTGGATACCATACTACCTGTATTTTTTAGTAAACATTATTTTCGAAGCATTTGAACTTTGACTTCCGACTTACTCCTGATTGGCTATTGCTGTTATGATACTAACCAATCAAAGGCCCATATGCGTCTTTGGAGGAAGAGGTGCTCATTTGCATTTTTTTAGAAGACTAAACAAGCTTTTCTGAGTATATTTTATTGTTACGAAGGCTAAAGAATACTACAAAATCGTCTTTAAAAATAGGTTTAACATGGGTTTGGCAAAAAGTTATCGAAGAAAAAAAAAAGGGAGGGTTGAGATAATGAAATTAAAAATTCTAGACTAAATTGAAAATTCACAGTCTATAACATTTTGAAATATATCACACTAAATGTTTCACACGAATCTGTAGAGTTCAGTTTTAATGAATGGTTTTAGTTTCCAGGACGTGAAGTGATTTAAGGAAATGTTTTTTTTTTCTTCATGGTAAAATGGTATGGAATGATGTGACCGTAGGTTGGAGATCGTTTTTCTTCATTAAATTGTAAGATACAGTTTCGTAGGGTCTCTGGAGGTCTGTTTAAAGGTGTTTTCCGGCGAAGATTGTCTGTTCCTTGTTCTTTTTGGGAGGTAGATCGTCTTGAAGAATTATGTAAGCTGGTTGATGTGATAGACGTCTTGAAAGGAAGGATTAGTGCTTTCTCTGGGCTAGTTTACTTGTAGTCGGGTCTTTTCAAAGTGGTTTACATGAATATCTACTGGTGGTATCTGGTCAATGATAGTTGGTCGATTATCTTTCTTGTACAAACATCGTTCTGTGATATTTTCTAAAATGTTAATGCTATGTTTCTCCAAAATGTCTAAGGGACCATCCACTTCCATCATGGTCCATTCTTTCGATGTCATTCACAAGCTCCATTTCTCTTCATTGTTAATTTTTTGAAACTGAAAGTTTAACCTCCTTGTTCTTTGAAAAGAACGAGAGGAAGACGCCGCTCCTTCATACTCTTCGCGAAAATGGAAATATTGGTTAGGTTTGAAGTCGGTCCTTATATACAGTACATTGTGGACATACTAGCGTTACACGTTACTCGATTTCATTGGCTACTTGTTATCAGGGAACTTTCCCTAATTATTTATCCACTTGGGTATTCCCCCTGATAGGGAATTTCCCGCGTCGCATTTATGGTCGAGAAAAGTGCTTAGTTGACAAGAAATTTTTTGTTTTGAAAAATCGATGTTGCGAGTCGTCTCGTGTACCACCACCTTTAAGGCCCTGTTACATTTTCAAACATTGCGAGACAAGTTACTGAGAAAATTGCACAGTGTAACGGGGCCTTTAGGAAACCAACAAGATAAACTGGGAACACAGTACGTGCCATTTTGTGCAGTCAAGCGAACGGTCGTTTTACAATAATTCATGATGTCATCAGCTTTTCTTTAGGCGTTCGTAAAAAGCAAACACAGAGTTCATTGAAAATCTACGTTGTTGTTTTGCAAATTAGGGATTTTTCCCTAGTTTCCACCCTACTTGTACTTTGACATCCGACTTACTCCTAATTGGACCAAAAACCAGACACGTAGCCGGTCATATTTTAGGATAAAAAAAAAACACATGACATTTTGTCGAAAAGGAAAGCGCTTAGTTGCATTTTACACCGCCTCTCTGGCCACAGAAAAAAAACAAAGACAGCCTACATCTTTCCTGGACCGTTCTTAAGCAGGCTAAAATGGTCGAAAACACTCAAATTTTAAATGTTTATACAATGCAATCTCTCTTCAATCTTGACCCTTTTTCTTTTCTTTTTCTTTCTCAGAGGTGATTGGAGCACGGGACTTCAGCAGAAAGGCGATGCCAAGACAGGAGCTGACGTCACAGCAAGCGGACCACTGTTTCAACAGAGACCCTATCCCAGTCCTGGAGCAGTCCTGCGTCAAAATCAAAAACTCGCCGCTGCTGGTGAATAAACTGCTATCAGTATGACAAATTTTATTCCATCGCCGGGTGTATGAGATACCTATAGTTATTGATATACTTTAGCGGCACGTTCTGATCTTGTCCCCAAATTCAGCCCCACAATTCCGTGTTCGGCAGGAATTCGTTTTCAGTCCTCCGTTGAATTTCGGTAAAGTGATTTGAAGAACAATGGAAGTGATACCGATATACCTATTCATTTTCAAGATATTTTCCGGGGGGGGGGGGGGGAGAGGAAGGTCTCCCGTACAAGTGTCCTGTAACTTATGATGTGAGATTGTTAAAAATATATATAATATTGAGAGAAATCCTTGCACTGTCAGTTCTTTAATCTTTTTTACTTCCCTATCGCGAAAGATGATATATTCGACCACAAGCGTTCCCCCACCGGGACTGTGAGACGTTGGCGGTACTATAATACGGTCGTGACACGGTCAAGGCACGACAAGACACGTCAAAACTCTAGAAAACATCACGGTCGCGGCAAGACAGGTTTACGGCATCGATCGTGCCACGAGCATTTCACAGACGAAATCGGCTCTATTATGGGGTTAATATTCTTCCCATCCACCGAGCAAATATCTTAAACCTTTTTTTTTTCATTTCGACGTAATTTTTACAGAGCTAAAACTATAATATTGCTCACACAAGAACCTGTTCGTAAAAACGTGGGTTCCTCCAGAACCAATGATAGTTTTTCGCTGTACCAGGTGATCTCGAATACGCATTTCCGGTCAGTGTAAGCCAATCAGAATCACCAGCTGAGCGGAAACCAATTTTCTAACCAATCACAGTCCATTGTGATTTTTCATGGCCGGCCCTATGTTCAAGTACTTTTTTTCTGCCTGAAAACAATCTAAAATTTAATCCGATGTATTTTGACTAGAAAAGTCTAAAACTATGAAACAAAGTGAAATTTTATCTGTGAATTATCTAAAAACCACGTGAGAAATGATTTTCAAAGCAAAGAGTGAGGGCCGGCAGGTTTTGTACAACAATGCTTTGCGCACCTAGTTCTTCGCTCAGTTGGCATTTTTGTCGCATCATAAAAGTTTCATGAATTTAAAAATGGCGTCTCTAGCGAGATTTACAAAGGAAAGTAGAAGTTTAATCATCAATGATCTGAGATTTATGTTTTGTTTTCGAGGTTCATTTGTCGTTCTAATGGAATCGTTGAGATATTGTGCCGGTATAGGACGTTTGCATGATGGCGTCATTTGACCACTACTCCCAGAATGCTGTGCGTGTTTTCTTTAATATTCAAATTTTTATTTCCTCATGAGAATAGTGGAACTTTGAATTGCTGCTAATAATCTCAACAAAAGAATGTGTGTAAGGGATTTTCTGGTAGTAGAGGTTCATGACGTAATAAAGCAAGTATCCTATTGATCCTACGTATTAGGAACTGTTTGACAAATAATTCTTTTGTGTGCCTCGTTGCTTCGCGTTCCGATCGGTCGGTCGATGGGAAATATTCATTTGATTTCAGTTCTTGTAAGTGGTGTGTTATTGGCTGTATGGTAAAGTGTAGCTTCGTCGGACAAGTCACTGTCTGTTTCACCAAATGAAATCAAAGTGCTTGAAGCTGTCTGAGATATTTTAGCCCGTGTTGCCTGACACACCAGTATATCTGGAGGCATCAACCTCAGGTTCTTATGACAGAAGTACGAAATCAAGTGCGCGTCTGTGATGGCCTTCAGGTGAGGATCAGGTTCGATGCCCATGTACGTCAAGAAAAAGAAATCTTTTTGTCTGAGCATGCAGCAAAGAATACCCAGAAACTGGAAAGTCGTGAGAAGAATACAAACATCTAGCACTAATATATTCGCATACCATACGATTTTATAGATATGAACTATAGGTAGAGTACATGAAACGAGGCTAAGGTCGTCCACACGGCAAACGAACTGGCCCTTGAAGCTGGAAACGTAAAGCGATTTGCTTAGGAAATAACATAGAAGAGTGAATATAAATATCAGCTCTGCCAGAACGAGCTTAGTGATGTAGAGTCTTGTTAGGAATTTCTGTTCCAGCCAATGATTTATCTGACAATCGAGTTCGCCGAATCTTTGCCGCGTTTCCACCGAGTTTGCGAGAGAAAATGGTTTAGGTGTGCTACGCACAGGGTGACCATCGTAGTCCTTTTTTACCAAGTCTTTACATGCCTCGGAGATGTATCGGATAGCAATCGTAAGCTCTTCGGTGGACCAGAGTAACCAAACTAGCACCGGGAAATAGGAAACAATTGCTTGAATGGATAAAGCGATTGGGAAGTACCGTTGATACATAAGTTTGGGCTTGCCTTTTATCCCTAGTACGGTGACTCCTGGAATGCGGTTAATAGCCTCGGTTTCCGCTCTTATGAGGTTATCAGTGAAGTCTGTCATGTTGGCCGAGCAGTATGCTTTGTCGTAGATGGCCTGGGTTTGAGAGTAGGACAGGTGCTCTTTAACAGCTCTGTTGATTGGCTGACAAATCATAACGTCATCTGTAAACAAAAACATGAATCCTCATTCAGCAAGACTTCGAACATCATTTTATAATAAAAACTGTATAGTCGCCCTTATGATCATAAACAACAAAATAACAATAGCAACAACGAAACTCATAACGTTTAACAAAATCAAAAAGTATTTTTCTTGATGGTAGCATTTACAGTGCGTTTCACATAACTTTTGACGAGTGAGTTCCGAAGTTCGTTCGGAAGTTCCAGTTGTACTTTGAAAGTTCACAACGAACTTCGTTGGCGAACTTCGGACTTTATACTTGCGCGGAGGTTCAGTAATTCGTTAAATATTCAGTTTTATTTGCAAATCCTACTTGTTTTTCTCGTTGACGCCAACCTTAGGCAAAGCACAGCCCTTCTTTGGTGGAGAAGTTTCGTCAGTCTAAATCTTGTTAATTTTAACGAATTATCGAACTTCCGAGGGAAATAAGTTTGAAATTGAAATTGACGACTTGAAATTCGGAATTTCCGAACGAACCTCGGGACTCACTCGTCAAAATTTATGTGAAACGCACTGTAACAATAGACCTCTTTACCTTCGTATGCAAATTTCCCATTTCAGACCACGTTGCATTCTCTTGGGAATTGTTCTTTTATTATGAAAATGTTAACCTATCAACAAAAGAAAGAATTAATTCCCAAGAGTGAAATCACGTGGTCTGAAATGGGTAAACAAACAACGAAGGTAAAGAGGTCTATTGAAATGAGAAAAATCTTTAATTAGTGAATATGACTATGCATCTCTTTGCTTAACAGGGAAAATTAATGTAAAACCTTTTCCAGATCACATGACTGAAGTCTGTCCCATTTCTATGCAACCCCTTATCCAGAATCTATGGACCCGATCCTATAGATGTGGTCACCGATCCCGCATACGAAGTCACAAAGTATTGGTTATACGTGTATAAAGATGCGCGGATAACGTGCTTGGCTTTTTAGTATTTTTTCTATTTTTCTAGCACAAGGGCAAAACGACTAAGAAATCAAGTTGACGCATCTTACGTATGCCAAAGGCAACCTAAACCAATTAATCTAACTGCTTGTCTTAGATGGAACAGGCTTTTTATTTCTTTAGCCACGCGCGCTAAATCTTCACCCGACATTAAAGTGTTGCTAAACTGCTACAAACATAAATCATATTTATGATTACGTTAATTACAGGACTAGACTTACCAAATACATGTTCCTTGACGAGGAGGAACAGCGCTAACAAACCGATAACATAAACAGATAGCCATTTAACCATCTTATCAAACGGTGACTCTGTCGTTACGGAGTATTTCCTTGCTTCGGCTCCTGCTTCGTAGTACATGGCTCATTTGTCTTGTTCAAAGGTAACTTGAATATTTTTTTTGTCACAAATTGCTTTGAATGATCCAAATATACAAGAGGAAAAGACTAAAAACGATTTTAGATGAAAGACAAGGGCTTTATGGCAATCCTTGACCAAAATAATATATAGCAATAACACAATTTTCTTGCTTCTCAGTTCTGAAACTGCCGCTTATAATTCATTGACTGTTTTCATGGGTTCAGACTGTGCCCTTCATCGTCGTTATCCTGGTTTTCCGTCTCGGCAACTCAATAATGAAGTATGTTTAATTTGCTCCACATTGAATTTTAGGTTTTTTCTTTATGCGTTAGTATTTAGCTTAATCCACGCCTAGAGGGCAGAGGAGTATCGCTCCAGACTGGATTCTTTAACCAGCGCAATCGATGTTCGTGATGATGTGCCTACCACAGCGGTCCTACCTCCAGGCTGATCATATCCGTTGAAAAAGTTCCTTCTACACAGATGTTAATCTTCAATTTAAGCAACTGACCTACGGAGAAGAGAAAAAGATATAGAATTCTTCATGCATGACGACGTTATGTAGTCTATAAAGAATCTGAATTGGTTCAGTTTTCTGCATGAGGGGTTACTAACACTCTCTTCCCATGGATCAAGCAACTTCTTGACAAGTTAACAGGTACTAAGTACGTATGTACACCGATCGGTTCTGGTAATTTCGCTAATGAAAATTTCTAATGAAATAAAACCCAGTCAGTGATTGAGCTTCAGCGGATATTAGTTATGTTCTATTCAAATTCTGTATTCCATGCGAAATGTCCTAATTAATTTTCGTCCATTTGTATGAAGGAGATAAGTTTCTTTAGTTTTGACGAATAAGTCAGCCAAGTTTTTTATTTCGTTTTTTTTTTTTTTTTTTTTTTTTTTTCTTAAAGGATCACGCACCTATGATCTCAAAGACCAAATTCGTTGATACAACTGATTTCTTACACTGATATTTTTCAAATTACTTTGAGAAAATCTTTCCCCCAAATCTTCGTCACTCCAGTGCAGTCCAGAGTCTTGGTTTTTATGAACATCAAAATGAGGCTGACGAGTTTATATTTCGTTACGTAGCAACTTATAGTAGAAACAAAATGGCGGACACGATAGAGTAAAACAAAAACTTGAAAGGTTTCAAAGCAAAATAATGACTTAAATGAGCAACGTACAGTAAGAAAATAAGTCAGAATAACTTTAGAATATTACGATTTCCAGACTGTAGGTTTTGTTTGCTCGTAAGAGGGCAGTTTCATGGAAAAAATGTCTCAGAACTTCAACGGTGTGATCACAAATGGAGCAAGACAGCCGACTAACAACGCAAAAAGTGACCCATTTGCACTTCCAGGGATTGATGAAAATAAACTAAGATCCAGGATTTACTGCAAACCTCAATTATCTCCGCATCCCAAGGCGTTAAAGTTTTCTGGGCCAACGCCAGTGCAAGAAAGAAAAGTTAGTACTTCAAAATCGCTTCAAATGTTTAAAAAATGACAGTTGACTTAATCCTCATTTCTTGTAATTGTTGTTTTTTAGAATATTCCTACAGCACCAAGACTTGAACCTTTGGTAAGTTTATCAGGACTAACAAAATTAATCTTTATGTAGTTAAGAGCGGTTTATTGTCCAACTTTTGAACTAAACTTTAACTTATGGATACCATGATCAAAATTACAATACTTACATCTGTTCTTTTAAGGTCATAAATTTGTTAAGCTTATGAAACATCTTTGAAATGAAAATGAAATTAAACGTTCATTTTTTCTAACTCATAGCCAAACCTTGCAAGGTACCAAGAAAGGCAAAAGAGCCTTCCAGCTTCAATTTTGAAGAAAAAGAGCCCCTCCCCACCCCTGACAGGTGAACCAGAAAAGAAAAAGACCTGTCGTAAAGACTCGGTTGAACCCCTGGATCGTACATCCTCCCCTTTACCAACCCTACCTGATGAGCTTAAACAAAAACAGCAACTAATTGAAGCAGCAGCGCAAGCCAAAACACAAAGATTGCCAACACCACCTAAGGATGGCTCTCCTAAACATCGGGGTAGAGCTAGCATACAGACCAGGCCTACAAATATACAGCCACAAGAAGACATGGTTCTGGACGATATAAGAGACCCATTAGAAATTCTGAGACTGATTCGAAAGAATCCCAAACTTGGTTTTCTGTATCTGACTCCTGCAGTGGATAGATCCTCAATTGAATACAACCCTTACAATGTCAAGTGAGTAGAGAGATCAACATAAGAAATGTTTTGTTTCTATAAAATATACATCATTACATCATACACCATGGATTTTGTCACTTGGCATATAATTATGCATGTGTTAATATTAATTATTAAATATCAGGAAAGCTAATTTCACACAGCACACTCATTTGGTATGTTGCAGTCCATAACGTATAATAATAATAATAATAATAATAATAATAATAAACTCTTTATTTATAGAGGTTATTATAAGGATGTCCACCAACCTTACTTTTGTGTTTGTCTTGCTATATAATACCAGTAAACATCTTATTAACCTTGCTTGTTGATGGTCCATACCTACAGTTTAATGGAAGTACCCTATTTTCTTCCACTTATTTATGGCCCATGTGCTATGCACTTGGGTGACCATAAGGAAGTGGGGAAAAACTTGGCCCACAATTTATGGTTATTGTCCTCATGCTCAGATAATAAGAGGTATTTATTGGTTTCTTAATCTTTTTGTAGGATTGTGTGTCACTCAGACATCAATCATCAGGACCACTCTACCATAAGTAGTGAGGGAGTAACTCATGTGTATGGTAATGAGGCTGAGTTCACATCCCTAGAGAGATGGGAAAAGGAGTACCTGGACTACAAGAGACTGGTCAAGATACCAACATTTGCTAACTTCAGAATGTGGAAGGCTTTTGTTGTCTGGAGAAAAAATGTCAGAACAAAGTAAGTTTGTGTAGTTTAATATTTCATGGTAGTTTAACAAAAAATATTTACTTATTTTAACAATTAAAAGTATATAACAGTTACATTGTATGGTATTGTAAAATTGTCCATTCAGGCAAAAAAATATTTATGTCTTAAATGTCTACTTAGAATATATGTTTAACATTAATATTTTTGGTTTATTTTTAGGAAAATAACTCAATGTAGAAACAGCCTCCAAGAAAACTTGTTTATTGTTAATGCTGTAAGTGCTTGAAATTATATTTGTGAGACATTTTTCCAGATTAGTAGTTTATAGTAAATTTATAGAACTGTATTTCATCCCTTTTCACTTCCTTTCTTATTTTTCACTGCTTAAAATTATGATAGTACCTGCTGCCAGTAGTATTTTTCTTTTTTTAATTTACCGGTAATATTGCCTTGCTCTATTTGCTTAGTCTCTTAGACCAGCCCTATTAAATGTGCGGGAGATGTGCTATCGTATCAGTGACATGGGACTTTGCAGGGTGGAAAAAGGACATACCTACACACTGGAAGAATTCAGGAATGCTCAGTTCCAGCAACTAGAGGAAGTATGTATCATTCTGTATAATATTGATGTCATAATACTGGTATATATTATTCTACATTGTAACTACATTATGGCAGGGGTGGATCCAGGATTTTTTTGAGGGAGGTGCACCATTTATAATCAGGACCCCAGCACCAAAATTAAATAACATTCAATCCATAATTGAATTTAAGTAGCTCATCTCAAAGAAGGGTGTATGTGCACCCCCAGTACCTCTCCCATGGATTTTTCTCAGTGTACCATGCTGCAGTGCAGTAGTACATAGTGTTTTGCAGTATGATGACCTTAAATTTTTTTATAATGTGCTTTTGATTACTGTAAAGTATATTAATATTTTAGGTTGCAGGAAGGCTTGCAGAATTTAGAGACCTAGTGAAAGAGGTTGTCAGAAGCGCATGCCGAACAGCTCTTCTTGAGGCAGGATTTACTCCTGATGACTACTTTATGGATTTAGAAAGTCCATCTGGCATGTATGGAGGTTTGTATGCTACCATTGAATCAGTTATAGTCTCTTGCTAGCAATGTACAAATGATTTACTGAATTATATTTCAAAATTGATGTTTTCCAGATGAGATGGGTCCCTCTGGCATGGGACAATCATCATCCTCTTACATGATGCCTAATGGCTATGAAATGGATGTCTATGGGGATGCACCAGACAAGATGACCTACACAGAGCAAGCAAACAAGAGAAGCCACTGTAGAAGACTAACAAGGTACATATATAGACAAAGAAAAATAATAAACAATCATAATAATAATAATGATAATAATAATAATAATTTTTGACTTGTAAAGCGCAAGTATCTATTACATATTTAAGTGCGCTATTTACAAAATCATACTAATAAAACAACATTAAAATATAATACTAGTGGAATAGAATAAAATAAAAGTTACAATATTGATAATTTAAAAAATATATATATATATAAATATATAAATAAAATAAAAATAAAATTAGAACGTATGTATAAAAACTGCTACAACTATTGCTCAATGAAAACTCTATAGAATAAATGGATCTTAAGTTTCTTCTTAAATGACTCGATAGACTGATCAACATTCCTAATTTCTAATGGTAATGAATTCCAGAGGACGGGCGCGGCTGAAGAAAATGCATAATCCCCTAAGGTTATCTTAGATTTAAATTTAGGAGTACTTAATAGTGTACCATTATTGTTCATACTATGTCTTGCTGGTACTCAATTTTCCAATCAGAATGGTGTGTGTGTGTGTGTGTGTTCACCAACAGAACAGTCAAAGTCATGTGTTTTCTTTTCAGCTTCATACGTCTTGCAGACTACCTCATTGTTAACACCATGCATGTTCTAGCTGTCAATTCAGTTGCAACAATGCTAAATTATCTTGAGGAACAGCTTCAGCATGCACCAACGTTAGCAGCAATACTGGGAAAAGCAGATGAAGATGAAGAGAAAACTGAAGAGGCTGATGGGGTTGAACCAGAAAAAGTAAGAAGATGCAGTAGTGAAGTAAAATCTGTAAAAAAGAAAAAATTTCAAATCAGAGCTGCTGCTGCAGCAATAACTCTGTTACTAAATGCAACTGGTGGTGTCATTGAATTTGAACTGTCAGACTTGAATGTTTATCAATTTTATAACATGTTGTTGTTTTAGGAATTTTTTTTCAATCTATGCTTGCATCCATATGCTTGTCTTATATTCATCCATGCATCTATGACCTGTAGTGTTCATCCAATCATTGACTGTCTACAAATCAATCTATGTACATATATTCACCTATTGACCCATGACTCCTTTAGTTAATTCTTTCCATCCATCCATGACTTTGCAAGGTCAACCAAATGCACCTGTGTTTACTAAATAATGTCTTATTTTTCCTACAGGAACAGGTTGATTTGGTTCCTCTCTTCACCACAGAACTTCTAATGGAGCCCCAAGCTCTACTGTTTTACCCAGGTCTTGATGACTTTGAAGAAGGTCTTGGTGAAGTCATCAAGAAGTTCCAGGATGCTGTTCTCAGTGTCATGAATCTTGTTCCTGATTCTTACTTTGATGCTTTTACTAGGTGTCTATAACATACTGTTTATTACATTTTCATCATACTTTGCTTTTGAAATTTTAAAATTCTTTGTCACCAAGGTCACACCCAGGGGCAGGGTGGGGTGAGACTCCCATATATAAGGAGGTGGGGGGGGGTGCTTGCCAGAAGTTTTGAAAGTGACCACTTAAAGGTACCTGAGTCCTGTCCTGGTGGGTGTCACCACAAAGAATTTTTACCCCTAATGGTACCATGTCTATTAAACAAAACTTTCTAAAATTAATAAATAATAGTAAATAGTAAAAGAAATTAATAATAGTTAAGACATTAGCTTGAAAAAGTTTAAAAAGCCTTCCACTTCTTGAAAAGGATAGCTTTATTTACCAGCAAATGAGATACTTTAACTACCAATTATAACCCCTAGAAGGTATGAGGAGAACCCCTTCCCTTTCACATGGGTGGTCACTGGGGGGAGGAGGGTTCATATGCTTCAAAGATCAGTTTACTGCCAGTATGGTCAATGCTAAATATGTCATTAAAAATCAGTACTGATGCACCTACCATAGTCTAGCATAGAATGGACAACCTGTTAGTTGACAATCATGAGTTATAGTAATTCAAGATGTCTATAAATTTCTTATCCTTGATTACTTTTTCCAGGCCTATTATAAATGGAAAGGTCGAAGAAAAGACAGTTGGTGAAGGTCCAAGTCTTGGCACAATGTTTGAAGATGACAGACACCTGCAAAAGATCATCCAGAGCATAAGGGTATGAAAGAACATAATAACAATGCTGATACTTGACCTTCAAGTGATGTTGGTGGAAACTAATGTACAGAGTCTTGTCATGAAATTTGGGGGTCTTTGTGACAGCTGATCTCAATAGAGGTTCAGAGAAAGTTTCTCCATAATAAGATCCAGCCATACAAAATGTTGTTCTGTTATATTCCAGGATGCAATCTCCAGTGCATATGACATTGCATGGCAGTATGCCAACACATTTGAGCCTTATCGTCAGTTTTATCAAGAGAATGAAAGTCTTGACCTTAATGCAATTAGAGAGCAAGAGCACGGTATGTAAAGTATGCACAATTCAGTCACATAATTACGGCACTCCCCATTTTTTCTTTTTTCATCAAAATCTCTTTCATTTATTTAGATGTTGAATTTTTTGCCACATCTCTGGATAAGTACAACAAGGAACATGATCAAGCTGTTTCAATCCAAGAAAGAAAGCCTATTGGAATGATACTGTGTGATTTGAGGAAGCTCAAAGAAGTGCTGATCCCATCTCCACTCAAATGTCTTGAGGTAAATCTTTGAACATCTGGAATATAGATACCATACACTTTTAAAATGGTAGTGGTGGCTACACTTCAATGAGTGTTGACTTTTATGTGTCCTGTTGCAGACGCAACCTGTAAGATGAAAGGACATGCTTGAAAATGTAATATTGCTTAATTGTACAATCTTGCATATCTTTCTCATTTTTCTCTCTTTTTTTATTTTAAGGTTATTAATGACATCCTTCCCAAGTTGGCCAAGAAGAAAACTGATGATTTGATGAAGTTTTGCCAGGACGCACAGTTTGAGCTGGAGTTTTTGCCTTCCACTACAGTGGAATATGTTAAGACTCTTACCTTCCTTGATGAGATACAGGAAAAGGTAACTAACTTTGTTAACAGTGTCAGAGTAAGAGGCTGGAAGGATGAGATCTTCGCAGTATACAAGATATAACTGGTACTGTTTATTTTTTTACAGATTGATGACATCGAACAAGATGCAACAACCATAAAGGAGTTGTATGAGTTAATTGACACATACAAAGTTCCTACACCACCAGAAAACTTGGCTGTTTATCAGGTAAAAAACAATGAATGCTGGAGTGGATGATGATGTTGATGATGATGTTGATGGCAATATGATTGCTTATGATGGTTGTGGTGGTGGTGGTGGTGGTGATGGTGGTGGTAACAATGATTGTGGATGTCCATCATGATAAGGGACGATGACGCTGATGATGACGATGATGGTGATGGTGAGGATGCTGATGATGGTGAGGAGGAGGAGGACGACAATGACGACAATGATGATGACGTATTTCATGGCTGTCATAATGCTCGTTGTGGCCATAATCAACATGACAGTTGTGCTTCATAGCTAGTTCTTTGCTAATAAACAATTTTTGAAAGTTTTCAATGTTTCTTATTTTTTTTTTTTTTTTGTATTATTGTCCTCAAATTCAGACTCTAAGACCCACCGTGACAGCAGTGCGCAATGTGATTGACAAGTCACTTGCAGAAAGAGACGCTAACATCGATAAGTTCTGTACGTGTATGGATAAAGACATTGCAGTACTGGGTAAAGAAGTAAAGGAGGTCAAACAGAAAGCCCAGGTAAAAATGAGATGTGAAATACTAAAAAAACATGAATACGAACAGGAATTCAGGAAGTGTTGCAGTAGTTTTTGTATGAGAAACAATACACCACATGGCACGGTCACGGTACGGAATTGACGAATAGTATCCGTTAAACCAATCACAGCACTTGACACCACTCCTTTTCCAGTTGAAATCCACGGACATGGTATCATCACGGTCACGACACGGTACTATTAGTTTTTTCACAGTTATATAAAATCTACAACTATATTTGTGAGTATGGATGCCATTAAACCTGTGACGAACATCCTTTTCCTTATATTTATGATTGTTAGGGTGTAATTTTGCCTTTGGTGTGAAAGTTTTGCTTGTGTTTTTCAACATAGTGTCCGCGCTATCACTTTAAGTTTTCTATAACCACGAAGTATATGAGTACAGTCAGTTGATTTAATGAATTCTTTGTTTTGATAGGACCCAAAGATCCTGGATTCCAGCTCCAAGCCTGAAGACGTTCAACATTTCCTCAAGGACCTACAAGTCAAGATGGATGAGTTGCAAGAAAGAGCTATGACGTATAAGGCTCACCAGAAGAAATTCAAGGTATGCAGTATATACTAGTTATACAATGCTTTCGAGGGGTATAACTTGGAATATCCCACGTGTCACATGTATTTTCTTTGTGTACACACGAGCCTTAAAATAACTATGTTATCCCACACCATAGAAAATGCATAATAGGAAAAAAGAGTGGAATACCGACGAATATACAACGGCTACGCTACGCGTTCACGCCGTATGTATTGCGTCACTGTCTACGTGATGTGCAGTGCACTAATGAATTTCAGCAAGTTTTATTTCCTTGTATAATAGGTGGAGGTTACTAAATACGAAGAACTGGAAATCGTTCACAGTGAGCTTAAACTCAAGCAATCGTTATGGAATTCCTTGGTCGAATGGGACGTGGCTTATAATGAATGGGTCGAGGTAAGCAAAACTCTGTTCGTATTTTTTTGAATTTGGATCACTGTGATGTATATTACTTTACTTTTTGTTTAGACGCCGTTTAACGATGTGGATCCTGAGTCGCTCAACAACAGCGTCATGAAGTATGTCAAGACAGTAATGCAGCTCGAAAAAGGTCTTCCCCCAAACTCAGTGGTGCCGATCCTTAAAGAGAAAGTAGACGGCATGAGACATAAGGTACTTGTGCGCAGCTTGTTTTCTTTAGTTTAGCATCAAATCGAAGGTGATAAGTATCACATCGAGGGAGGGTAGGGAGGTGGGTTCCGTGGTCCGATCCGTCAAGGCGGGGAAGTTCGATCTTTGGGAGTCTTCAGTGATGGGATAGCCCCCCTTCTTAGAAGGTCTACTTTGATTAGATGAGGATGGACGTTCGAAACCATGGACATTATTATGTTTATCAATAGAAAATTCTCTGTTTATTCATTGCAATTTTTCTTTTTTTCCCCTGCAAGATGCCCATTTACTTTCAGTTTTTCTTGGGGTTCATAATCATGTAATGTTTTTATCAGCTTCCTGTCATCACAAATCTTCGTAACCCAGCCCTCAAGCAGCGCCATTGGGACCAGATTCAGCAGATATTTAACTATCATTTCAAAGAAGAAGAACCCCTTACTATTGGGCTGCTGAACAAAATTGAAGCGTTTGAGCACACCGAGTCTATAGAAGAGGTGTCTGGTCAGGCATCCAGCGAAGCATCTTTGGAGGGTATACTCAAGAAGGTAAGGAAGGTGATCACGGTTGATTTCTCAGTCTCGTGAGAAACCTTTGATGAGCGCTAGTTTGCTGGTTGTCATGGGCGGATTTAGCGGTGTATTTTAGTATTACGTAATACAAATATTAACAATGGTAAGGATAAATTTCTTAGTTCTAGTTTTTCCTTTATATAATCAATGCTATTGCTTGGTTCAGGTGGAAGACTCGTGGAAGTCTACAGAGTTTATAGTTCTCCCTCACCGCGATTCAAAAGATGTGTTTATTCTTGGTGGTGTAGATGATATCCAGGCTGTTCTCGATGACAGCACGGTAAGTCGTCACTGTGAAAGCGCGGCCGTTACACACATTTAGCAAAAAAGACGACGCGACCTCAAGAGGACGGCGCGCGCATCAAAAACAACGCGCTCATGTCGTCGTCTTGAAGGTTAACGTTCTCATCAGGACATGAAAAAGCTAAAAATGACGTTCCGTTGAGGACGTGAGACTAGAAGAGGACGGCTCGTGCATGAAAATGAACGCGCTCGCGCCTTCCTCTTGAGTTTGCGTCGTCTTTGCTAAATCTGTTTATTATAAATTGGATAGAACAGCATCCTGGTTCCGCGTTCTCGATGTCCGTTACCAATTTTACTATGTTTTCTTTTGTCCATATATAGATCAATATATCCACTATAGCAGGATCAAGGCATGTGGGACCCATCAGACCACGTGTAGAAGACTGGCAGAGACAGCTACACCTTTTCAGTGAAACACTGGTAATATTTCTAGTTCATCTAATCCCTATTTGCTCATTCATTCAGTGTTTGTTATATTTTACTTGCGGCATAGACATTTCACTGTGTTCAGTTGGGTTTTTATCTACTACTATTTCAAGAGCCCACATTCTCGATTCTTATTCGTTCCTGCGGGAATATAATCACAAAGACGTGGCATCCATGTTGGTGTTCGTACAACAACGGTACACCAACGTGGCCGCCATGACGTCACAAAAGAATTTCTAATAGCCGCTTGTTATCTCTAAGACTCTGTTCTTGTCTTTATTTGATAGGACGAATGGATGACTTGTCAACGTAACTGGCTTTACTTGGAGAGTATTTTCAGCGCCCCTGATATCCAGAGGCAGTTGCCTGCTGAAGCAAAGATGTTCATGACCGTTGATAAATCATGGAAAGAGATCATGAGAAAAGTCTACAGGTTACCGAATGCGCTGCGAGCTGCCACTCAGCCAGGTGAATGGTCTTAGCAAAATAAACACACTAGTTCACATGTGTGATGCGTCAGGGGTTACGCGTTTTCTTACGGCAAGAGTCTACTCGCGCGCCCATAAAAATGCGCTTTTTTACGTTAACGCTCTCATTTTGTTCTGCTGCGTGCTCGTGCACTCCTAGTGTCCGGGGTTTTTTCTTATAGAGCACATTTTGTATGACTGTGAAAAAGTCGCGGCACGATCGGTGCCATAAGCGTGCCTTGCCGCGACCGTGGTGTTTTCTAGAATTTTGACGTGTCTTGCCGTGCCTTGACCGTGTCACGAATTTCTTCCTGCCGCGAGCTTTTTGCAGTCATACGAAATCTGCTCTAAACTTTGGCTTGTGCATATATTCTTAGGAATATGTATTCCTATTTCATTCACTCGCGCAGCCATTAGAACTTTGTGGTTTCCTTTTGGTTTAGCGTTAATTGAGAAATGCAACCATTGTGGACTTGCGCACTCACAGAAAGGGACTTTCTTTGACGACACAAAATCACACAGTGCACTCGATTACGCTTTTCTTCCTTTTCATCTTTCTAGTTTCACTGAACACACGTATTGTTTTATTTAAGGTCTACTGGAAACATTCCAGAATAACAACGCTTTATTGGATCAGATTCAAAAGTGTCTGGAAGCATATCTTGAGTCTAAGTGTGTCATCTTTCCAAGGTAAAAAACATGAAACATCTATTTTAAATTAGTGGAAAATTCAAGAGATTTAGCTTGCACTCATAATACGCGCGCTTGCCTGCAATGAACTTAATCAAATTTTTGTTTTTATCAATAGATTTTACTTCTTGTCCAATGATGAGCTTCTTGAAATTCTTTCACAAACTCGTAATCCACATGCTGTCCAACCACATCTGCAGAAATGCTTTGATGCCATTTCTAAGTAAGTTGATTATCACATTTCTTTCTTATGATTCTCCAAGATCTTTCATTTTTCTCCTAATACATAATCACCGTCTCCTTCCCTGCCTATCCCACATTCTCTCTGTCCCACCCAACCTGGTCCTACCCCTCGATTTGTAGATCAATATTGACCGCTGCGTCGGTTTTTATTAGGTTGGAGTTCGGTACAACAGTCCAGCCACCTTCTACACCTCAAGATAAGCCTGTCACACCCACTGAAAGACGTAAGTAAACGGAGGGAGATCGCTGAAGAAAGGCGCTCCATTGAAACGTTTTATTTGCTGTGAATAATCTGCGCGCGAGATAAGAAATACAAATTATGAGAGATCATCTTTGGGGGGGAGGGGGGGGTCTCTGAATTTCTGGAAAGTGGAATTTTTTCCTGTCTTACGTTTGATGGTTCGATGGTACTTATTATCCTTACTTTCTTTTTGCAGCTGGATCTGCTAGTAAAACGCAGATGACCAATGATATTCTTGGAATGATTTCACCTGAAGGAGAGAAAGTCGGTCTTGGGAAGGTATGTGTTCGCCATGTTTTTCGATGTTTGGTGATAAAAGTGATAAAAAGAGAACAATATGAAACTAACGCGCTGAGAATCACTCAGAGTAGACTTTTAACGACTGTGAAGAGTGGCTATCTCGGACATCCGTTGAGCAAATCGCAGCCTGCAAGATCACTGCTCAGCCGATCAAAATCTTCATAAGCGGGTGCGGGTTATGTTGAATCATACTCTCCATGAACTTTAATTTCAGGGCCTGAAGGCAAGAGGTAATGTAGAAGACTGGCTGGGTAAAGTAGAAGAAAGCATGGTTACGTCCTTGAGACGTATCGCTAAGGCCGCTATAGCTGATTACGAAGCAAGACCTAGGGAGGAATGGGTTACTCTGCATCCAAGTCAGGTATGTAAATATACATAGTGAGTCAGGAATAGTGGGCTACGAATCAAATTGCCTATTCGACTGCGCCTCGGGCTCCTTGTCTAATTGTTAAATATATAGTTTTATCACACGACCCGTTAGAACCGGCTCGCGCGCTCCTATGAAAATTATTCACAAAAATCACGGATTTTTTGAGGACGGCCGGTAAAACCCGTATCTGGGCCGGACCCGCTACGCTCGGACCGTAATGACTCGAGTCATATATCTTTCCGTTCTGCCCTTCTATTCAATCACTGAGTATATGTTATTATGTGGCAGGGTAATTTCACGCGCTCTCATTGGCCAGTTTGCGGTCCATAACTTACGTTAAGGACCACCAATCTTATTTATGTGTTCCTCTTCCCATGTAATAAGCCGGTTATTAACCTTGCTTGCTCAGTCTGTACGTAAGTCATGAATCTCTACTTTTTATGGTGCGCGCGCTACGTGCTTGGACCATAAGGCAACGGAAAAAGCTCGGTTCATAACTTACGGTATGGCCCTTGCGCTCGGTTAATAAGAGGTATGTATGATGTCTGCAGGTTGTGCTGATGATATCTCAGACCATGTGGTGTCGTGACATCACCGAATGCCTGAACTGTGAAGGAGATCGCTTAGAGGCAATAAAAGAAGCAGAAAAGAAATCCTTCCAGGTATGTTCTCTTTTATCAATACTTTTCCTCCTTGTTGGTTAGAGTAATGAGTTAAATTGAAGAGAACTTTTGGACGCCCCGCAATTAATACTTATAAGTAGGGCTGGTTATAAGCTAACAAGGAGATGTGTGTATAAAGCCAGAATACGTAGTGCTTAGATATTGACGGTTTAAATTCCCCACCCGCCCCTTCCCCTCCCCTGTGAGGTTTGTATAATTGCTAACCCTCCCCTCCCCTCCCCTCGTGCATCTTTTGACCAGTTCTTATCCTCACCTCCCCTACAGGTGGTTTTGACCAGTCCCTAACTCCCCCCCTGCTAGTGTACGAACAGTCTGTAAACCTACTCCTGACTTATCCATCTTGCTCCGTCTTTATCCATTATTAATAAGATATGAATGATTTTCATTCAGAACTTGAATAATCTCGCTGCTCTTGTGCGCGGTGAGCTGCCAAAACTGACTCGAAACATCTTGGGAGCGTTGATCACCATTGATGTTCATGCCAGAGATATCGTGACGGGTATGGTAGAGAAAAAGGTAATCAGATAAGAAAATGAGGATATATTTGATTGTCCATTAGACGACGAAAAACATGCAGTATTCTAACGACACGCATTCTACTCGCGCTAAGTAATCAGGGCTCGAAATAACGGGCTGCCAATGTGAAGGCGTGCGAAAAACAACTTGGTAGTGCCAAATTTTAACGCTGTATTACTTACTGATTTAGTTGTCCTGTCAAGAAAACAAACCAATGTCTTATTATATTTTTTCTATTCAGTTTAAGCCCTGGTAATGGTTGTGCTGCAGTAATAATATTTTTCCTTTTCTGGTATAGGTGGATAGCGATACGAGCTTCGAATGGGTCAAACAGCTTCGTTACTACTGGGACCCAGACCTTGATAACTGCGTAGTGCGCATGTCCAACTCCATGTATATCTATGGTTATGAGTATCTTGGTGCTTCACCTCGCCTTGTCATCACACCTTTGACCGTAAGTTACGAGCAAATTTTAATTCGTATTGCTGCGACGTCCAAGAGTGTAGACCTCTGGAAACTTGGAAGCCGAAAGAATAAAACATGATGCGCTATTCTTGTTGTTGTTATTGTTGTATGAGTTCTATTGTTGTTGTTGTTGTTGTGTAAGTGCTATGAATGTTGTCGTTGTTATATAAGTGCAATTGTTGTTGTCGTTGTTGTATAAGTGCTCTGGTATCCATTATGGTAGATGTTGTTGTTATTGTTGTATAAGCGCTATTATTGTGCATTGCTTTACCTAGAAATGTGCTAGCGCTCATAGAACATTTTTGTCTGCTGTTATAAATGTACTGCAGCTGCTGGAATGCCCAGATTAAGCGTTTGTTGTTGTTGTTGTATGAGTGCTGTGATATCATCCAGTATAATAGATGTTACATATTGTGGTTACAGGATCGTTGTTATTTGTGTCTGATGGGAGCGCTTCAATTAGATCTGGGCGGTGCCCCAGCTGGTCCTGCTGGAACAGGCAAAACAGAGACTACAAAGGTAAGAAATACATATATTACTATCTGTACCATACCCTTATAATACACATAGACCTACTTTACTATCAGTTGCCCTCTTTGAATGTCATATCTGGCCTTACATGTATGTTCTAGCATCATAAACCTTTACTCTAAACTCTTCTTGATATTCTGCTGTCTTTATCATTCATACCCTCTCAACCATTTTCTGCTATCTTACCATATTTTGCTATTTCCCCCGTAATCTACCTTCTTTAACACATTCTGCTGTCTCTTAACATCGTTTCACTCTAGGACTTGGCAAAAGCTCTGGCAAAGCAATGCGTCGTATTCAACTGTTCAGAAGGCTTGGACTTCAAGGTATCCTCGTGAAATCTGTGTGTAGTGTATTGCTTGTTCATGGGTATTTTATCATGCAGTATACCTAATGTTACGAATTTGATTGGTCCCGCTTATAGATGATGGGTCGATTTTTCTCTGGTTTGGCTCAGTCTGGCGCTTGGTGTTGTTTTGATGAATTCAATCGTATCGACATCGAGGTGTTGTCTGTCATCGCACAGCAGTTATTAACCATTAGGAACGCTAAAGTCAATAAGGTATGGGCTGGTTAGTTTCTACTATAGATGTATCTTACTTTACCGTAACCCTAAATACGCGTTGTGGTTGGATGCTCCACACGCATTTAATAAAAGGCTATTTCATTGTCGTTAATGCATGTTTGATCCACAGGCCTCCCGGTTCATGTTTGAAGGTCGTGAGATCAAGCTAGTGCCAAGTTGTGCTGCTTTTATTACAATGAACCCTGGTTATGCTGGACGTACTGAACTTCCTGATAACTTGAAGGCTTTGTTCCGACCCATGTCTATGATGGTACCCGATTACGGTAAGTACTGTACCCCATGAATTTTATTCATATTCCGTTGAGTACGTGAACCTATAGAAGAGGACGGGGCGCGCATGAAAAAGGACGCGCTCGCTTTCGTCTTCTTGAGGTCGCGTCGTCATTGCTAAATCTGTCTACCGTAATTTTCGTACCGTGACCGTGCTGCTTGCTTGTTTTATAGAAACTTATACCAAATTTGATGCAGTGACCGCATTCAAATTGTCTTTTCCGCTGTTCTTTGAATGAACATTAATTTGAACATAAGACGAGGTTGTTTGAAAGTGGATGGACGGTGATGAATGTGGGCCTGGGATGTGGTTTGCAGATCGTGATGCTCGTGCAACGTCGATCGGATGGTAGAGCACCCGTGTTATTTAGAACTATCTCAAATTCATTTTTTGTGTTATTTATTCCAGCCTTGATTGCCGAAGTCATCCTTTACTCAGAAGGCTTCGAGTCCTCGAAGAACCTGGCACGCAAGATGGTCCAAATGTACCGGCTCTGCAGCGAACAGCTGTCCCAACAAGATCATTATGATTTTGGTATGAGAGCCGTCAAGTCTGTACTGGTCATGGCTGGTGCCCTGAAGAGAGGCAACCCTGATCTGAACGAGGATGTAGTGCTAATTAGAGCTCTACGAGATAGTAACCTGCCCAAGTTCTTGTCTGCAGACGCCATCTTGTTTAGGGTAGGGAATCCTATATAAACATTTACCTTATTGTAATTGCGCCGATTCGTCGTTGGTTAATTATGTTTCATCTTTTATTCTTTGATAGGCTATTTTATCTGACTTGTTTCCTGGAAAAGAAATTCCAGATCATGATTATGGCAAACTACAATCGACTATCGAGGAATGCATGGTAGCTGCAGGACTACAGGTTTGTTGATAAATATAATACGCACCATAAAATCGTTATTCCCAGATGATTTGACCTTTATAAAAAGCCAAGGTCAACCCATCAGATCAACTATTGTGGCAGTTATTTTAGCCACTGAAGGTATTTTAAAGCTAAGGTTAACAACTGATCTGAGATGATGTTCAATTCGCAGTGACGCGAAGTCTGATTCGATTTGAGTCAATTTGACGCGCTTGGTCACCAAGAGCATTTATAAAATGTCATCCGTCTTGAGGCCCGATGTACCTGGTCAAAGATGTAGCTTTCACCAATATGTCCTAGGCGTCATAGAGCAGATTTCATATGACTGTAAAAAGTTCGCGGCGCAATCGGTGCCGTAAGCATGCCTTGCCGTGACCGCGAAATTTTCTAGAATTTTGCCGTGTCTTGCCGTGCCTTGACCGTGTTTCGACCGAAGCTTTTCACAGTCATAAGAATTCTGCTCTACTCCGTACGGTGACCATGGGCCCGCCATGAATAGTATGGTACTGTGCACTGAACACCGTTATATATATTGTTTTTTAGTCTCTACCTACCCTTGTAAAGAAGGTGATTCAGCTGTACGAGACGATGCTTGTTCGTCATGGTGTCATGTTAGTGGGACCAACAGGCAGCGCCAAGACAACCAACATCAATGTATGTGTCACTCTTTTTTACTTTATATTCCCTTCTTGTTTTATTGCAATTTACAATATTACCCTAATTGTGACGTTCTAAATGCACGCGGTAAGGTGCATGGTTGGTGTGCGCTCTTAATGCACTGCTTCTCACTGCTGTGGTCTCAGGTTCAATCCCTGGACTTGCTGTCTCATGTGAGTAGAGTTGTTTGTTGGTGCTCTCCTGTGCTTCAAGGGTTTTTCCTCCGGTTTTTTCTCCCTGCGCAAGAATCAACCTATTTGGGCAATCACCTTCGATTTGAGCCTAGCTCTGTTGTGAATGACCTATGTTCGCAACAACGAATAGCCTTGCAAAGTTTTTTAAATGGAATTACTACTATAATGCTAAATATTTCGCGAACCCGGCGTTTGGAATGATTTTTTTCACTACCAAAATTCTCTCAATTAATTAGCATTTCCTATAATAGACCTTACTTTAGGCATATTTTTTTTCCATTTCAGATCACTTGTCATTCCCTTGGGTTTTATTTCTTTGTTTCTCGGTAACGCTTGAAAAGAGACATTAATATGTATGAACCTCAAACAAAGAATCTCATTCCCAAGAGGATGACATTACGCCCAATGTAAAGGGTTCTGTTGAAATACATGAATTGATGAATTTATACACCTATCCAAGTTGTCAATGTCAGTCCTTAACAATTCTCTTATTGCAGATGCTGAGAGACACGTTGACCAGTCTTCATGAGCAGGGCATTGACAATCCGGACTATCTACCCGTCCATACTCACGTCCTTAACCCTAAGGTTAGTATTAGGTGTAACATCTCTTATGATTGTGAAAAGTCAGGGAACGAGGAACGGAACGGTCACAACACCCGTGGAATTAAGCACTGTGCGCGACGTCACTTTTTCATATTTATAGGAAATCACCTTTGACTAATTTTGTGAATAAGTATCGTGAATGATTTTTATAAGGAACCTAATGTAGTCTAATAACCAATGTGTTTTCCATGATTATAGTCCATTACTATGGGTGAGCTGTACGGTGAAGTCAATAAACTGACCATGGAATGGAAGGATGGTTTGATGGCTCTTAAAGTCAGACAGTGTGTGCAGGTTAGTTAACTTGTTTTGATCATCTGCCTCATCGTCGTCATCATCATCACCATTATCATCACCATTATCATCACCATTATCATCACAACCACCAACGACACTACCGTCACTACCTTCATCATCATCGTCGTCATCATCATCATCAGTATCGCCACCACTACGATCATGATCATGACTACCACCACCATGATGATCATCTTTAACAAAATCATCATCATCATCATCACCATCATTATTACCAGCCTCTTAATCATGAATCCTGCGAAAACTACAGTATTATAAACATTAATGATGTTCCTCTGATCTTCACAGGAAACTACTCCAGATCACAAGTGGATCATCTGTGATGGTCCTGTCGATGCTCTGTGGATCGAGAACATGAACACTGTACTCGATGACAACAAGATGCTTTGCTTGGCCAACAGTGAACGTATCAAGCTAAACAACACCATCCACATGTTGTTCGAGGTGCAAGACTTGGCTGTTGCTTCGCCTGCTACTGTCAGTCGATGTGGTATGGTGTACATGGATCCTAAAGACTTAGGATGGAGGTGTTACGTCAAGTCCTGGATGGAAAAATCTTGTGGGAAAATGAAGGAAGAGACAAGAGTAAGGGGACTTACATTTATTATGGCGTGTGGGGGGGAGGGGCAAAATTGAGGGAGGGGATATGTTATCTTGAAAAGTCTTGTAGGGGGGGTTATTACGTTGCAGAGGAGTGAGGTTGAAAGTATGACTGAAGTCTTGGAGGTTGTAGGAGGGTTATTCTTACTCTCCACAGAGGTGTTTATGAAATATTTAGTAGCCAGGACCCAAATTTTTTCTGACTCACCACCACCACACAAAGCCCCCTAAGAATAATCACACCTACCCACAATTTGATCTTCATTTTTAAACATCTATAATAAGAGATATCGTTTCCCCCCTCTTTCTCTCCTAGGAGTATTTGTGGAATCTTTTTGATCATTATGTTGATGCTGGGCTAAATTTTGCCAGTAAGAAATGCACCCAGGCTATGCAACAGGTAAGTGATGGCTAACTTCTATTGTCTCAGTTCAGAGATTGCTTGTTATAAACCAGTTGATAAAATAGATCTTTTTATAGAGTAGGATTTCGCATGACTTTTAAAAGTCGAACGGCATGGTCACATTACGGAACTGACGACATCCGTTGACCCAGTTACAGTTGGCGAGGTCACTGCACATTAATTTAAATTGCTTTGGCACAGCATCATCACGGTCACTGTACGGCACTTCCGTACCTTGACTTTTTCAAATAAAACAAACAAGATATTTCTATTACTTCCCATTTCCCAGTTTCTCATTCATTTTTTCCCTTTTCTAGGTGGATATGAGTAAGGTTGCCACCATGTGTTGCCTGTTTGATAGCTTCTTGTTCCCTGCTAAAGGTGGTCCTGATTTCAATCTCGATCCTGCTAAACTCCATCCTCTGATCTGTACTGCATTTCTCTTCATCTTCCTGTGGTCGATCGGAGCCAACCTGATCGAGAGCTGTTCCGACATGTTCGATACATTCACAAGGGATCTATTTGCTGACAATCATGACGTCAGGGTGAGTAGAAGCAAGAAGGCAGAGACAGTCTGTACTAATAGCGCGCATTTTATTAATACTAAAATCTCGTTCCTACCGATTGCGTTTACATTCTCATGCGCAAGACTAGGAACTTTCTTTCTTTTCTTCTCTTGTTTGTTTGTTTGATTGGTTGTTGTATTTATTAGTAAACAGATTTAGCAAAGACGACGCGAGCACTTTCTTTTTCCTTCGCGCGCCGTCGTCTTCTAAGTTTACGTCGTCATCATAGAACGTGATGTACAAATGACATCCTGTTGAAGATGTAAACGTAAAAGACGACGGCGCGAGCGCGTTTTCATGCACGCGCCGTCCTCTTAAGGTAGCGTTGTCTTTACTAAATCTGTCTAATCATAAAATATAGGCAACTTGGGTTTATGCTTCATTCTAGCACTAGGCAAGTCAAATTTTTCTTTCGCTCAAAGAACTTCCCGCAAACTCCCATTGTGCCTGAAAAATATATTAAACGCGCTCTGTAAATTGATGTTCCTTAAATACTTTACTAATGTGTTTAGCCTTAAGTCTTCTATTGTTTTTAATTAGATTCCAGGCTCTGGCGACCTTTACAGTTATTATGTTGATTTTGACACTCGACGCTTGGAACCCTGGGAAAAGATCATTCCGTCTTTCAAATACAATAGCGAAACTCCTTACTTTGATTTACTCGTACCTACTGTGGATACTGTACGCTATGGGTTCCTGATGGAGAAACTATTATCAGTCAACAAGTCTGTCCTGTACACTGGTACTACAGGAGTTGGCAAGGTAACAGCTACTTTACTGCTAAAATTTCTTTTCATAAGAAACGCGTGTTTTCGAATTTTTTTGTTTCGCTGTTTGGTAACTTAAGTTACAGTTGTAAAGATTCAAGCATCTATGTTTTGTGATGACGTGAATAATAACTTTCAAGCATCTACTTTTTTCCTGCTTTGTGACTATGAAAAAACCGCGGTACGAAAACGAGTACCATGAGCGTGAAAGTACTCCGGTACTAGTACTCTAGATTCGGAACTAGTACTAGTAGTAATTTTTGGAAGAAATGAATATTAATAAAAAATATCATATATAAAAATGGTCGCTGTGACGTTCCGTATCAAGCTTCGGGTATGTAATCTGAAATTCAATGGCTCTTTTGTAATCGTTCGATTTGATTATCGCAAACAAAATAAATTTTAATTGAGAGTACATACGGCGTGAAATTCAAAGACTATAATGAAGACGAACGAGCTATTTTCATAATAATAGACTATCACTCAGGCGGTTGATTTGAGTCGTATTCTAGCTGTGATCTCTCAATCGTGATAGCTTCAGAAATGCATCCTAAATATCCCTTGAGAGGGCTTCTCAGGTTAAAATTGTCACAGTCAAAAATTACCGGGGAGTGAGTGGGAGGAGGGAAGAATTTCGTCATGACTAAATATTACTTTCGAGGGATCAGTTGGCGAAAACTGTAAAAAGATATGCAGGGCGAACCAGCTACCCGGAAAGTAAACTGAATGTTGTCAATTCTGTACCGTGACCGTGTACTGTGATTTATCAAATTGTTATGAAATCTGGTTTTTCTCGCCATGTAATTCTGAATAGGTAGAGATCTAATACCTTTGTCTTCATTACAGTCTGTCATTGCCAAGGGACTATTGGATGATGTTTCAGAGAAATCGAATATAGTATCTGTCATGCTGAACTTCTCTGCTCAAACCAGCAGTCAGCGAACACAGGAAATGATTGAATCAAAGCTGGAGAAGAAGCGAAAGAACATCCTTGGTAATAACCTTGATTGGTGGTGGTGGTTACAATGTTGGGTTAAATTGTGCAAGATTTTATGGTCTTTTAATATCCTGATCAAATGGAGCTTAGTGATATTCCCTGTAGGCGCTGATTTTTATTGACACTTTGATTTTAACAGGTGCTCCAATAGGAAAGAGAATAGTCATATTCGTAGATGATCTTAACATGCCTAAACTAGACACCTACGGATCTCAGCCACCGATAGAACTGCTCAGACAGTACCAGGTATTGGTCGCTCATGTATATAAACCATTGTCATTAAATCTCTTCTGACTTTTATACTACTTTATCCTAACTCCTGATCGTCCTCCCCCGAACACATAAAGGTTCCCAAAATTGTAGAACCCCACGAGTTTCCTGAAATAACGTCATCTCCTCCCCCTCTATGCCCTAATAAATAAAAGCTGCTTAATCTCTGATTTCATATTTTGCAATACCTTCTTTTTTTTGTATAATTGTTAAAAAATATTTTTTTATTTTCATATTGTTTTCTTTAGGATTTCCACGGGTATTATGACCGTGAGAAACTTTTCTGGAAAGAAATACAGGTATTGTCACCCCCTGTTTTTAATTATTGGAGTAAATGTATTATTCAGTCTGTTTTTAATTTTCAAGAGGCATTAATCATTAACACATGTTATGTTATGTATGTTTATCAGGACATGACCATTTGTGCTGCCTGTGCCCCACCCGGTGGGGGTCGCAACCCGGTCACCCCTCGCTTCCTGCGTCATTTCAGTATGTTCTGCATACCATCTGCAGCTGAACACATTCTCAAGCATATCTTCAAGGTATGTTATGTCCTTTGAACACAAACAGTATAGGGCGGTTCTCGCAGGAAAGGGAAACATACGATACTGGCTTACAGCACGTTCACGGTACGATATGATTTTAGCCTAAAATGACTTCCCATTGTTTATGGTTTCTGCAAAACATGTACCCCAGTACGTCTATGAATTTGCCGTATCGTTTCCCACCCGTATGAATTCAGCTCTATAAGTGTTAGATTCCATTGTTTACTAACTCTTCACTGTGTATTTAATTAGTTCTTTTTGTGGATATAACTATTTCCAGCGTATTAACCTGCTTGTTTATCTCTCTTTCTATGTTTATTTTCTTGTCTTTATCAGTCAATTGTGAGCGGTTTTCTTTTGGATTTTCCTAATGAAGTCAGAGAATGTGCAGAAGCTATCGTTGGAGCCAGGTAAGCAATATATCACAGGACCACAGGTTTGTTAGCTACTGAATTATTGAGTGTTACACTTGTATAACAAAGGCGATTACCATATCATACCGAGTTCAAAGAGTCACAGAGCCGTACGTCCTTGTTGGTACAATATTTTTCTGTCCACTAGGTTTATTCTAAACTTATGATTGGATGATTCAACTTTTGTTGTTGCTTTTTTATTGGTCTACAGTGGAACCCATTTGAGAGTCGCAAAACAATACCCCAGTCTCTTGCTCTATTGTTTTTGTCCAACAGAATTTATTCCTTTGTCAAGAATTAATCGTTCAATGTTGTTTGATTGCTTTAGTGTGGAGATCTATTCCCGTATGAGTACAGACCTTTTACCAACACCTGCCAAGTCTCACTACGTCTTTAATCTACGTGATTTATCCAAATGTATCCAAGGTGAGTATAGCTCTTGAACTTAATTTTGCCCTTTCATCCTTTGTTTTTAATCCCTTCCCTCTCTTTCCAATCTCTCGTATTTCTCCTTTTCTTCCTTTTTTCCCCCATTAATCTCATATTCATTTCTTTCTTTTACTCACTCACTCACTCACTTCTTTCTTTCTTTCTTTCTTTCTTCATTTATTCATTCATTTTCCCAGGTGTTCTTCAGGCAGACTCAGGTGTTATTCGTGACAAAGGTCAGATATTCCGTCTGTTCTGTCACGAAGCACAACGTGTCTTCCATGATCGTCTAATCAACAAGGAAGATAAAACATACTTCAATGAAATCATGGCTGAAATGGCACAGAAACATTTCTCACAGGTAGCATAGCTAGTTAAGATGAAATTTCTATTTCTATTTTCCATTTCTCCTATTCCCGTTCATTCTCATTCTTTATTTTTACAAATTTTATTTGTTTTCCTGACTTTGTTTCGCGTTTTGTTTTCTTTTTTCCCACATTTTACCAGAACGTGGATGCCGAGCGCTTCGAGAAACAACCAATCCTGTTCGGTGACTTCATGAAGATGGGTGCAGATCCAAGCGATCGAGTTTATGAGGAATTAGTGGACATCAGCAAAGTGAAAAACTTGTTAAACGACGTAAGATACTGCAATCTTTCCTCATCTATAAACTGTCAATCCTCCTCTCCGTAGGAATACAAACCTAGCACTTTCTTCACTTAAAGTAGAAAACAGTACCTTCCCAAGAAGGACACCCACTTTTTCATTACGAGACCGTCTTATCACTACAATTTTAAAACGATCCTGGATGACAAGAGACCTTTCTCATGCAGCAGCCGTGTTGACTGAAACAATACGTTTTTGCCCGGCGAGTCCCGCATACAAAAACTTCAGAGCGAGTTTAGCCGGACATAAACAAAGGTTTTTATTCTCAGGGGAATAAATATGGCTGCTGCATGAGAAAGGTCTATTTACATTTATTATATCCACATCCACTGGATATGAGCGATCGTGCGCTCTGATTGGTTCCTCTACTACTAGGATATCAGCTCATATCCCGTGAGTAGAGAAGTAAACAAAATGGCGAAGCGTTTCGCCGAAATTTTCACTTTTTAAAATTGAAAATAATTAAAATTCTACCTTTCTCACAATCCGGTGGATGTGGATATAATAAAACAATTATTCCACTCAATCTCGTCGTACATGGCTCATAGCCGAATCGGCGCTGCGCTATTAGTGGGAAACTATGTAGCACATTGATGTCGTATCCATGCTGTAGCCTGTAAGTCATTACGAATTTTATTTTCTCTTGGCCTCAGTATCTAGATGACTACAATATGAACTCTTCCAAGGAAATGAAACTCGTCTTCTTCATGGATGCTATAGAGCACATCTCCAGGTACGTCTGAACACACTCCCGACTTTAGCTGTAGTTCCTCACATAAAATATATAGTTACTCAACAACAACATTTGCAGGTCCAAACAGAGCAGATTTTGACTGTGAAAAGCTCGCGCCACGGTCGGTGCCGTAGGCGACCGTGATGTTTTGTAGAATCTTGACGTGCCTTGCTGTGCCTTGACCGTATCACGACCGTGTTTGTGCCGCGAACTTTTTACAGTCATACGAAATGTGCTCTATGCAAAATCACGTAACGTAGCTATTGTCACGGCAAAGTCCAAGCCCAACCAACAGATTAGAATAGAATAGAATCTCTCATTGGATGTATTGATACATTTATCTTGGATATTGTTGTTTTAGGATTGCTCGTATGGTTCGTCAGCCAAGAGGTAACGCTCTGTTAGTTGGTGTTGGTGGTACAGGAAAACAAAGCTTAACAAGGTAGGACACTAGTAGACAGCTCATACAGTGGCATGGTAGGGAGGGGAGGGGAGGCGAGGGGAGGGGAGGGGAGGGGCAAACTCTCCCATTCCCTATCCCTAAAGTTCGTGTTTCCAGTTTTTATTTCTATTTATTTATTTATCTATTTGTTTTTTATTTTTACGCAAAAACTAAAAAATTTGAAAAAGATTTACTTTTTCCATTTCCGTATAACGAACAAATGGGTTATGTCGCGATGAAACCGAAGAAGTTCCTATGGATTTGGTGGGAGCGTTTGCGGCAAAAAGATGTGGTGCTCGCTACGCCGCTGAATTTTAACGATGGTGCGATACATTATAGAAATCTTATTAGCAACGATGGTTTGAAGCATTGTATTAGAAAAATTAGTGATAAGATGGTACAACGTTTCGACATCCTCCGATGTCGTTATCAAGTACAAAATTGAAAAAAAATTACAAGTGACTTTCTAAACGTTCAAGATAATTATGTACATAATGGTTTAGAGAAGTGTCAGACAAATAGTTTTGCTTTAACTGAATCCGATTGGCTATTCAAGTTCGGTTTCAGGTCCCTGATGAATAACATTTTATATATCAGGCATTCCAATTTTGTTGTACATTTTTTGAAGATCTTGAAACAATTTTCAATGCCGCTTGAATTTTGGTCATGTGTATTAATATAATGATGGCCTATGGTGGATCTTTTATGCTCCTCAATGCGTTGAAAAAGGTGTCGACGAGTAAAGCCGACATAACTTGCTTCGCACAAGTCACATTTAACTATTATAGAAAGACATTATAGAAAGCGTTGTAAATAATCACCGAAGAGAAGAACGTTTTAACCCCTTATTTTTACGAGCGACTACCAAACTTGTACGAATAGATAGCTTCTTTTGATAACTAATTCATGCTGTACTTTGTCTGGTAGGCTTGCCTGTCACATGTCTACATACCGATGCTTCCAGATCGAGCTCACCCGTGGGTACGATTACTCATCATTCCGTGAGGACCTCAAACAGCTGTACAACTATGCTGGTGTCAAAGGTGAAAACACGGTCTTTCTGTTCACAGATACGCAGGTAAGTTGTGCAAGACGAAGCAACACAAGCTAAGCTACTTTGAATCACAGTTTCGCATACATCTAATGACTCACGGAGAACTAAGTACCTTGATAAAACCTTTTTCTAACATGTCGCCTTCTTTTTTTTCAGATCGTCGTAGAAGAATTCCTCGAAGATATTAACAATATCCTAAACTCTGGAGAGGTAACAATTTTATGATTAATAAAAGAGATAATGCTTTATGATAAGGCAATATATGTAGATGTCTTAGGCGTTCCGTTCTCTCTCATGTTTGAGGCAACAGGACATTATAGAGGTAGTAAGAATGGAAAGTAAACAGAAATCGTAAGGGTGTAAGGTAAAAAGCGAACAACTGAAATCCCGATGGACGAGTCTAGTGTAAATCCTGGGGAAGAGGGGGGATTATGAGAGGTAACATAACCCTCCACAGGGGTACCACAGTTAAATGTAATAGCCTAAGTTGTATTAGTTGAATAGAAGTTTAAGTAACTTGTTATTTGGATCACCAGGTCCCGAATTTGTTTGAACCCGAGGAATATGAACAGGTTTTGAATGGAACCAGACCTCATGCTAAGGATGCTGGGATACCAGAGGGAGACAGGTAAGCAACTTTTGATAGCATACTCTTGACTGATGGTTCTATTCATTCTTATGCTGTTATTTTCTTTGCCAGGGATGCTGTGTATAATCATTTTATCAGTCGAGTCCGGAATAACCTTCACATTGTGTTATGTATGAGTCCAGTAGGAGATGCGTTCCGTACTCGATGCAGGATGTTTCCATCTCTTGTGAACTGTTGCACCATTGACTGGTTTACTGAGTGGCCAAGGTTAGTACCACACTGATCGATAATCACCGCTACCAATTATTTGTCATACAAATTGATTGTTTTTTTATCTTAGCAAATACCGTATGCCAGAGGCAAACTCGTTTACTGAAGTAACATCAATTCTAAAACCGTTGTCCAGTGCCTGTTTGAGTTACGATTTCATTCGGTGGAAAACCCCTCTAGTTGTATGGCATAGGAATATTCATCTCTGTCGACTGTCTTCTTTTTATAATTAGACAGATTTAGCGTGGCAACAAGATGTCATGACTATCGCAGGAGCGCGTTTTTTGTTTTTTTTCCTGCGCGCCCCGTCGTTCTCTAGGTTCACATCTTCCGCTGGACTTTCGTTAACGTGAGGCGAGAAGGCCAAAAGTGTGCACAAAAAAGTGCGTGCATTAATTCTCCCTGTCTCGATTTTGTTTGATTTCAGGGAAGCTCTTTTGTCTGTGTCTACGAACTTCTTTGAAGAGGTTGATCTGGGAGCTGAAGGAGTCAAGGTTGGTAACAGCCTAAAAAAAAAAAAAAAAAAAAACGCACAAAACACGCACAAAGACACACACAGTCAGATTACCACAAGTTTAACCTCGAAAAATGCAATTCGTTTGATTCTAAAACCTTCTCATTTCTATTGTATGACATGATGATTTTTCAGGATCGCGTGGCGGAGATGTGTGTAGAAATTCATACAAGTGTAAGTGCAATGGCGGATCGTTTCTTTGCTGAGCTGCGGAGAAGATACTACACCACTCCTACCAGCTACCTGGAGCTTATCAATCTGTATCTGTCCATGCTCGAGGAGAAGAGAAAGTAAGTCTTCAATCGTCTACTGGTTTGAGCAGATTTTGTATGCCTCTTAAAAGCTCGCGGCAAAGGCCGGTGCCGTAAGCTTTTCACAGCCACTCGAAATCTGCTCTATTATAGTGTACCTCCCTAGAATTCATGCCTTGATTTCCCTCATTTATTTGCTCGTGCTTTTCCCAGACAATTGACTGGTGCACGAGATCGAGTCAAGAATGGTCTGAAGAAACTTCTAGAAACCAATGACCTGGTTGATAATATGCAAGTAGAGTTAGTAGCTCTGGAACCGCTACTCAAGCAGAAGTCCCTGGATGTTGAAAAACTTATGGAAAAACTACAGGTTGATCAAGAAGAAGCTGACAAGGTAAGTTGTCCAGTCATCTTGTCAGTTTTATTGACACTTTTGTGGCATTATCTTTCATTTTTCTCGTGAATGATGTCAGTGATCAGTAACAAATAGACATTGTGTTGAATCTCGTTTATTTACTTCGACTACTCTCTAATTCATTAAGCGGAAGCAAGCATTTGATTAAAAACCAAACTGTGACAGATAAGGGCTAAAGTGCGCACTGTTGCTTTCTTGGGAGTCACGAGTCATCGGTGAAAGGTGGTAAAGGAGGTCCTGATGTGGAATAAAGATTTTTTATGTAAGCTTTATTTTTGTAATTCAGTAAATTTCACCCATTGTTATTTTGGTTTAGGTTCGTAAAGTGGTTCAAGCAGAAGAAGCTGTTGCCAAGGAAAAGGCAGATGAGACCCAGGCCATTGCGGCAGAAGCTCAAAGGGACCTGGACGAGGCATTACCTGCTCTTGAAGCTGCCAATAAGGCACGATAATCATTTATCCTTCATACCACTGTTTATCTTTGAAACAAGCGCTGTAGGATGGGACAAATAATCACGTAAATGAGACCAGTTGCTCGAAGTGAAAACAAGGCTAAGCTAGCTAAAAGGCTTATTAGTTTTTCAAAGATTTTAAGAATGTTTCATGTCACTCCTATACTAATTACTTCAATTTCTTGGTCTCGATCAACTAGCCTCGTTGTCATGTCTATCTTTACCAGTCTCCTGACGCTTCCTCCAGAGATATGAATATAGTGTCTACCTTCTCATCATGACTGATTCTTATTTATTTCTATCACAGGCGTTAGATTCTCTTGACAAGAGTGATATATCTGAGTTGCGTGTCTTCACCAAGCCACCTGAGCTCGTTATGACCGTGATGGAATCCATCTGTATTTTACTGGGTGCTAAGTAAGTTATTTAGCAAAGATTACTTAGTGTTCGTGTCTTGCCTTGTCTTTTACGATTATGGCTCCAAAGATGTTTGGTGGTGGTAGTGATGGAAATGGAGTTGATTTAACAGGGTGATGGTGACTACTGATTATGACTATGATGATAATACTGGTGTACATGATGATGGTGATGATATTACTGTTGATGATGATAATGATGCTGATATATGATGGTGTTGGTGTTGGTGGTTATGTTACTACTTATGTTGCCGCTGCTGCTGATGGTGGTCTTGATGTTGTAGATGATTTTGTTGTTGTTGTTGATGATGATGATGATGATGATGATGTTACTACTGAAGGTGATGATACTATTACTGAAGAATATTATGTTATGCTATATTATGTCTGTCTACCGTCCTTCTCGTTGCATCTCAGTTGCCTTACAAATTGTGTTCTCTTTTTATCAAGACCTGACTGGGCCACAGCTAAGACTATTCTTGGTGATGGTGGTTTCCTGAAAAAATTGATGGAATATGACAAGGTTAGCATCAGCAGGAGGTTACATCAGCTAAATCAACCAATCAGTCACTGGCTGCCCTTGTAGGAGTGATATGACCACTTGCAAATTGATTGTCAAGTTCAGCTGTTTCTCGTGTTTTTTTTTTTTTTTTTTTTTTTTTTTTTTCCCTTCATTTCATCATCATATGACTATTTTACATTTTAGGATAACATCCCAGAAGCGACCCTGAGAAAGCTTAAAAAGTATATCGACAATCCTAAATTTGTCGTTGAGGTTGTAGAAAAAGTTTCTAAGGTAAGCTTCCAAGAGTATTTATCACTTTCGTGGATTGTTTTCTTCGTTGTGAAATGCGGCTTTGCATGATCGCGTGGCGGCAGACATGTTGGATGACAGGAACAGTAAATTGTTTTACGTGCCATCCAACATGGCTGCCATCACATAATCATGCAAAACTTTCTTAGAGCAGATATCATGTGTGTGAATCTTGCAGCATTTGGAAGTGACTTTACCGTGTACTTGCTGAAAGCAGGACTATGAATTTTACCGTAAAATGTTTTCTCTTGTTCAGGCTTGTAAGTCAATGGTGATGTGGGTTAGAGCCATGGATCTCTACGCCAGAGTCTACAGAACTGTTGAACCAAAGAGAAAAAAGTAAGTCTTCTCCTTAGGCAGTACTGCGCCTTTTAGCGGGACATTCCTTAATTTTGTCGTCGCGCCTGACATGCGATGAATGCATGAAACGACGTTCTTCATACTATACATATAGATTAACGTATTGCTTGTATATTTTTCCCTTAGACTGGAGAGTGCACAAGCTGAGTTAGACATAGTGATGTCTACTCTTAAAGAGAAGCAAGATAGCCTTGCAGAAGTAGAAGGAAAGGTAAGCACATCATTTTCAGAGTCGCTTAATTCCAGTGTATTGTATTTGGATGTTATCATCATCATCTATTATCATGACCGTTGCCAGTCAATTTTACTGTCATCATCATGAAAATCGTTGCTTTCCATGCCATCAGCAGCATCATAGTCATCATCATCATCATCATCGTCACCACCCACCTTCATTATTAATATCCACAATCATCTACAACGCTTATTAGCATCACCATAATTTAGTAATTAATATTACCATCATCATCAGTGAAGTTGATAATATCCTCTAGATTGCTGAATTACAAGCAGCTTACGATAACAGCATCGCAGAGAAAGAAACCCTCACCAAAAACATTGCCACTACTGCAAACAGACTAAAACGAGCCTCCAAACTAACGACTGCTCTCGGTGACGAGCAAGGCAGATGGACAGAAAACGTAGCGGTGAGTATTAAGCTGATTGATCACCAAGAACAAGGGATTGGGGGAAAGAACTTATACAAGCCCACATCTAGACCCCTTTAACTAACAATAGTAGTTGCAGCTAAGGCATGTACTTTGATATCAGCTTGACTGCTCTTTTTAGATCAGTACTGATAGGCTCTGACTATGTTTTTGTATTGTTAGGCATTCGAAAAAGAAATCGGCAATGTTGTTGGTAACGTATTCGTTGCTGCAGCCTGTGTTGCCTACTTTGGTGCCTTCACTAACGTCTACCGCGTCGAGGTGAGTGTTTGGTGGAATCAATTAGGTTATGGGTGCTAAAAAAGTTATTGAAGCGCGTGCAGTGCGCTAACATACAGTACCTTGATTTGATCCCTTATTTACCACGGGATAACAGCCAATCAGAAGGCAGAAATTTATGGTGAAACTTTATTTTTTCTCTTGATACTCAGCTTATCACGTCATGGATAGAACGTTGCAAAGACCTCGGGGTTCCTGTCTCTGAGGACTTCAGTCTTATCAACGTGTTGGCCGATCCGTACGAGATCAGACAGTGGAATGCCGATGGCCTCCCGAGAGACTCGGTAAGTTAGCACGTGATCCGCATCACATAGGCAACCCAAGGCTTAAAGTCAAGTATATTAGACCAATTTCGCCTTGATTTCACCACTCTTATTATGATCGCAGCTTGGAAGAGTTCTCCGTGTAGCGGAGGTCCTTGAGGAGCTAAAACGGTTTCTTTGAAGTTGTTCTTTACTAACAATATACGTCGCTTCCGGTTGCATCCAGCACTTCAAATTTTGACTTAGGTGCAATTAATAGGGGTAATACACTACCGGTTGAAGGACAACGTAGATTGGCTGAGAGAACAAAACCAACAGACAATCAAACAAAAAGAACAAACTTGCCTTTTGTTTTTGGTTTCTATTGTTTGCTTCGTTCTATTGTTTTGTCGTCTTTTGTATTCTTCTTTCGGCCAATCTACGTTGTCCTTCAGACAGTAGTCAGCGACCCGGGTAATAGATCCAGTTGTAAAAGTTCGTATGTGTCAAACACCGGCAGTAAACTGGTACCCAGATAGTCACGTGATTGATAGAACAGAATTTCGGGTACATTTTAGTTTGCATTGCGGAATAGACCTCTTTAGCTTCGTATGCAAATTGCCCATTTCAGACCACGTGACATTCTCTTGGGAATTGTTCTTTTATGATGAACGTTAAAATATTAACATACGAAAGAATCAACTCCCAAGAGTGACATCACGTGGTCTGAAATGGGTAAACAAACAACAAAGCTAGAGGTCTATTGCGCAGTGATGCTCTGATCTTATGCAATCCCGTTTTCTTTTGTCTTGCGTGATAGGTTTCAATTGAGAATGCTATCCTTGTCACAAGGGGACGAAGATGGCCTCTAATGATTGATCCTCAAGATCAGGTATGCTTGACTTAGTAGATTACGCTAAATATCTGTCCTGAATCCCGGCGTCCGAAATGTTTCCTAAAATCACAGCCTTTTTATTTCTGTTTGACAGGCCAATCGATGGATTCGATCCAAGGAAGCCAAGAACGGTCTCAAAGTGATCAAGCTAACAGACAATAACTTCTTGCGTACGCTAGAGAACTGTATTCGTATTGGTATGCCTGTGTTACTGGAGGAACTGGGAGAGACTCTTGACCCCGCACTGGAACCTATACTACTAAAACAGACATTTGTGCAGGTAAGGTACTCAACTGTCTGAACTATTCCTCTGCGCATGCCCTCTGTAATCGCAGTGTTGCGCAATAATCGGGACAGAATATCATTGTGCGTTACAGCAAGGTGACACGTGCGCACCATGGGCTTTAATCAAACGGCGGCCATATTGGTTTAAACAATATGCTTCCCCCGCGTGGTCTTGCATTCAAACACTTCAGAACGAGTTCACGCGGGCATGAACAAAGGTTTTTGTCCCCTTGGGGTTAAACATGGCTGCTGCGTGATTGAAGCCCATCTTCTTCGCAGTTTCCAATATTAATTGGAAAGGGTTGCGAAAAATAAAAGGCATCCGTCACTTTTGTATCTCTTTTCTCTCTTTTCTCGAAACACAATTTTACGTTGCACTACGAGGTGGTACGAAGGTGTTATACGTGTTATACCCGCGCGTGCAACTTTTCTTGACGGCGCTGAGTTGCAATCTTAAGAAACCTGCCCAGCCATAAGCCCAAGCAGTATCCAAATATCGACCATTGGTATGTAGTTTGCAAGTCTGAGTTAGTTAAAAACACTGAGGTACCCAGATGCTTGATTGTTTTGTTGTATTTCTAGGGTGGACGACTTCTTATTCGCCTGGGCGACAGTGATGTGGACTACGACAAGAATTTCCGTTTCTACATGACGACAAAATTATCCAACCCTCATTATCTACCAGAAGTGTGCATCAAAGTCACTATCATCAACTTTACTGTAACCAAATCAGGTCTGGAGGACCAACTGTTAAGGTAGGCTTATCAGCAACACAAGTGAGGCTTAAGTGCTTCCTTAAGAGCACGTCGTCATCTTTAGAGCAGATTTCGTATGACTGTAAAAAGCTCGCAGCACGATCGGTTCCGTAAAAGTGGCTTGCCGCGACCGTGATGTTTTCTAGAATTTTGACGTACCTTGACCGTGTCACGACCATGTTCTTACCACGAGCTTTTTAAGGTCATACGAAATCCGCTCTAAGAAGTACTGCCTCATCAGGTCGTGGACAAGCAACGAGGAACTTCCTGATGAAGAAGCCAGCCTTTTTAATTACGCCCTCGTGTCTGATTCGCTGAAGCTTTATGTCTAAATGTCCATCTACCTGAAGTTAGACAGGTTATAATGGTCAATCCAGTATAGATTAAAAAGTCCTCAGCTGCATGTAGGAAGTTGTCTGGGTTGTCAAATTAGACGTTTACAAAATTAAAAAGGATTTCTCTTCTTTGAAAGTGGAAAGTTGGAAGTGCATGGACCCCATTTTTCTTGGGGGGAGGGGATAAGAAAGGGGCAGGGTTAAGAGTAAGGCCTATTTGCCATAGCATTGATTATTTTCTTTATCATAGTGACGTTGTACGTCTGGAGAGACCAGACCTTGAAGACCAACGTAACCAGCTGATCGTGCGCATCAACTCCGACAAAAACCAACTGAAGGCAATCGAAGACAGGATCCTCAAACTATTGTTTAATTCCGAGGGGAATATTCTGGACGATGAAGTGCTTATCAACACGTTGAATGAATCTAAGGTGAGTTAAAAGAAATTAGACGAAAACCGATGACTAGAAAAGACGCTAGGAAGGAATGTAGTAGAGTAGCTTAGTAATACTGTGAGGAAATTTTTGTGAATTAAATTTTTGAAAGTGCGCAAGGAAAATATGAGACGAGTTTCCAATGCATTAAAACTGAATGAATAAAATAAGCTTTAATCCACTCGAGTACTTAACGCCATTCCACTATGCCCAACTGAATGGAAAGCTAAACTGAACGTCGAGAAATATGAGAAAGAGAGGTTGCAGAAGAAAAAGGATCGCTTGAGGATGTTCATCCAGATTACTGGATACAATGGTACCATGACTATTTAATTTTCTAGGTGACATCAGGTGTGATCAGCAATCGACTCAAAGAAGCCGAGAAAACAGAAGAGATGATTAGCCAGGCTCGTGAGAAATACAGACCTGTGGCTACTAGAGGATCTGTCATGTACTTTGTAGTGGCCAGTCTTGCTGAAGTAGATCCAATGTATCAGTACTCACTCAAGTACTTCAAACAGGTGCGTCTTAACCCAAGGGGGCATGAAACTCCGGTACGAGACTCGGGTACCTTTCAGGGATAATTTTCAAACCCCCCCCCCCCCCCTTATACATGGGAGTAATTTCCACGGGCGTCTTAATTCTTTAAAAAAAACTATTGCTTGCGCGCGATCGCGTATTTGCTCCTTTTCTTTCTCTTTAAACTCATCACAAGTAGATGAGCTTGGCGTTGGTGGTCACCATGGCAACCCTGTCACCTCCCACCTAGCACCGTCACACTGATACGTCAGTGGAATACTTACCTGTACTTACCTTAGGCCAAACAAAAAAATATGTGTGTTTCCTGTTGCATGAGAGAAAAAAATTGGGTCGGTAGGTCGTTTTTTGTTTTTTGTTTGTTTCTGATACAACAAGGTAAATTAACTTACTGGGAACTCTTCGGTGTATTCAAGAGTGGAAAAAATATTAGGGTCGGCAAAAATCGACTAGAAAAATAGGGTCGGTCGCGCAACCGGAAACACACATATTTTTTTGTTTGGCCTTAGAGGAGGGGAGGCCGGGAGACCAAATAGCGTTGCGTATGCATGTAGCGAACAAATGCGTAAGCTAGCGTTAGCGAAATCGGATAGCACCTAGCGTTAGTGAAATCGGATCGCACCCAATGCGAGCCTCAGATACCAATTATTCACCAGCCATCTGCTTGCGTGATGTGCGTGAGGCGTACAACACTAACTTGCGTTACAGCTGGCCACGAAGCGAGAAGCTATAGTTGACATACGCTAGCGATACCAGGCAACTTAGTTCTAGTTTAACTTTGCTTAAACTTTATTTAACCACATAATAAATTTCCATAGTTTTTATACCAGCAGTATCGGGTCAAGGAGTGTGTTACATATACCAGCAGTAACGGGTCAAGGAGTGTGTTACATATACCAGTAGTAACGGGTCAAGGAGTGTGTTACATATACCAGCAGTAACGGGTCAAGGAGTGTGTTACTTCATAGTAGACTGAATTTTTTCCCTTACATTGATTTCCCCCTCCAGCTTTTCAATGCTTGTATTGAAAGCAGCGAGAAGACAGACGATCTAGACAAAAGACTTGATATCCTACTAAACAACTGTACAAACACGGTGTATGTGAATGTAGCAAGGTAAGCCATGTCATCTGCACTGGAAATTATATTATATATGGTGCTCCATATAATATTTTAAGGATCGGGAGAACCATATAGAAGTTTTGAGCGTACGTGACGGGTCGTACCGTTACCGTGACGGCCAACATTAGCCGTCTGTTGATTCACTGCTGTGGGGACAATACACTTTCATACTAAATCGGCTATAAGGGCGCGCTACGCAAAGCCAGTGAAAAGAGCGCTCAATATACGTCTTAATCGATATCGATACTCAGCTGTGCGGGCATTTAGATTGTGCGCGTTATATCTGAAACATATCTTATGCTAGAGATAAAATTAATGATATACGTAGTGCAGGCTTCCTCGTGAGCCGATTTTAAAACTGTAGTTCAACTTGAGATGACCAAGCATCTTTACATTTTGCAGAGGTTTGTTTGAGAAGCACAAGTTAGTGTACTCGTTTATGCTGTGTGGTGATATCTTGAAACAACAGGGGATCATTACTGATGCAGAGTGGAATTACTTACTGAGAGGCAGCGGTGGCATGGATAAGGTACGACATGGTATATTATATCTGCAGTATATAATGTCCTTCATATCCTAACCATGGAATCTCTACCTAACTAACGTATATTATGCATGATATCATTTATTTTTAAAAGGATAGACCTCCTAAACCCGATGTTCCCTGGTTATCGGACACCATGTGGAACAGCTGTTGTGATCTAGAGGTCAGTAAACACAACTTCTTTGTTTCTTTCTTTCTCTCTTTCTCTCTCTCTCTTTCTTTCTTTCTTTCTTTCTTTCTTTCTTTCTTTTTGTATTTATATATTCATTATTTCATATCCGTTCGTTCGTGCGTTCGCGCGTCGTTCGTTCGTTTCTTCGTTCGTTCGTTCATTCATTTATTTAATAACCAGGGTTCCCAGGAGTCAGGGAAAAGTCAGGGAAAAACACAGTCAGGGAAAAGTCAGTGAAAAGTCAG